>CAJVPY010006305.1:0-10633 GCA_910591965.1 Dentiscutata erythropus | reverse complement strand
TGATCATGTTACACGATATTCGGAATCTTTCGTGTGTGACATGATGAGGCCTGGGGTCCCGGGTCACGTGGATTTCATGATCATCTGATTTCACCATCATCCGTGACAATATTTAATATCTGCTGAAAGTTGTGATCCTGACAGAAAAATGAACTTTAGATTCTATTATAGGAGTGGTGCTGAAAAAAAAATGTAAGGAAGGTATTTGAATGTTATTTTAAATCTGCTAAAGATGGTACTTACTGTAAAACACAAGGCCATTAAGATCACCTCCTTTAGCAGATTTTGAATACTGTTCAAATGTCATACTTTTGTCTTCTGTAACATCTATACTATTTTTATTGAGATAAAATTATTGTATTCTACATATTTTAAAAACTATTCAAAGGTTTTTCTTACGTCTTTAGCAGTGCCAATCCTATATCAATGCATATACCATATTGATAACAATATCAAAGACTATAGCTTTTCACCAAAATTAATAGTTTTTACATTAATAAAGATAGAAAAAAGTGGTATTTAAAATCTGCTAAAGGTAGTAACTCTGTTGGAAAATACAATCTTGGATCTACTATAGAGTGTTGAAGATAAAAAGAAAATGTTTGAATTGTATTAAAATCTGCTGAAGATGGCTATGAATACAGTGTTGACAATGTAAGAATAAAAAAAAAATTCTGGAAACTGTGATAGAAATCTGATGTAGTGCATTTATTTATGGAGTTATACTACATTTTAATATTTGTAATTTTTATATGATTTAATAAAATTATTCTATAAATAAATAATTTTTTTACTTTTATTTTGAAAGTATTATATGTCAGTTCAAGAAATAGCTAATATAAATCGAAATTTTAGCATTTACTTAATTGATTACTAACCGATTGTTACATAACCACAGATTTTGATAATATTTGGGCATATTATCCTTTACAATTCCAATCACCATTTCACCAATTTACCAACTCACCATTTTACCAATTCACCAATTCACAAATTACACCAATTACATCAATTCACCAGTTACACCATTACCAATTTGTGAATAGTGAAATGGTAAAATCATTTTACCACTTTGATTTAATTTCAGCATCTATAATCACAGCAGGGCTCATACCACTTTGGCTCTCATATAACTGGAAACTTACCCCTTATTCCTGCTATTGCGAAAAATAAATAGAAAAGTGTACTTGTAAGCATATTTATTAATGCTTTTTTCTTCTCTTGCTCTTGCAAGATATACTTGCTAATGCCTTTTCACCGATTTAAGTTTATTAGAACATGAGTCAGCATGGTGTTTTTTTGTTAATACTTTTCTACTTCAATTCAAAATATCAGTATGACCTGGTCGGGTTATGAGAACCAAAAAATTAACTTCGCCTAGCCTAATGATATATCACATACCAATATATCTTTTGGATTGTATAGAGAATTCGAATTTTCTTAATTATTAAATATAGCAGATGACCAGTGATTCATAGCTATCAGCATATTTTTATATAGTGAAGCAAAAAAATGGTTATCAAAAGTCAAAATTTTACTCTAGATTAAACTAAGTAGGTTTGGGGCGCAACCCTAATATGCATATTTATTACATTAACAAACAAACTTAAAAATGCATATAGATTTTTATTTGATCTGTTTGATCGATTTGATTTGGTCAAATATTTGATTTGGTCAAATATTTGATTTGATCAAATATTTGATTTGGGATTCAAATTTTAACTTGAGTTTGCGGAGCACTAGTTTAAGTGCAGAATTTCACGTTTCATTGCATTTAACGCAATCAGTTATGAGATTTTATGGACGCACATCACTTAACTTGCTATAGTAACCATATACTTCGTGATATTGCATATCACTCCGTTCCTGGTACAAATAACTAAATCTAGTGGTTAATACATCGTACAGACTACCAACTTAGGAAACCTGTAATTTCCAACTAGCATTTCCTACGGAGTCTAGAACCCGATTTGTACAGACTGTTGCAATTTGATAGTAACAACATATGTCGCAGATCAAATTTTCAGGGCACGTACGGTGCAGGAAACCTTAAAACTTCAATCACTTTATATAGAATAAAGGTTAACTAACTCATTAAAGATAAACTAAATTTGTCATCTCAATAGCATGCTATTACGTACATATTGTTCTTTGCTTATTGAGATCAATAATTTAGGTTCGATGTGCTACTAGTTTATGCATCATCTATACATAGAATATTGAGATTTTTAAATTTTCTGCACCGTACGTACATCGGTATGGTTAAACAGATCTCAAAAAATCAGTGCTTAAAATCTATTATAAAATTTCTGCGATTTTGGTAGCGTTTCTCTAAAATTAACACAAACGATCATTTCCAATTTATCGAAAATCGCAGAAATTGACCTAAATACAGTACCATATTGTGATGTTTAAACGTTTTCACTGCATTTAATGCATCACCCAATTAGTTGGAGATTTTGCCATTAAAAATATGTAATATTACGAAGCATATCTGATATGATTACTAAGCCACTCCGTTCCTTGGTATTCATTTCTCATACAGTACTTTTTTAGCAAGTGTCCTCCTTATACGTACTATTGAGCAACACTTTAATTTGTAATTAATTTAGTTAATTTATCAAATGAGTAATCTCGTGTATCATTAATTTAACTTATAAATTAACAAATTGGCACTACGATTTCTTACTAGCTCATTATTAACATGTACACTTTTTGGAGTTTAAGATTTAAATCTTCAAGCAAAATTATTTTATTTATACTCATTTTTACATGTATGATTTTCGGAATAAACTGTTTCACTCCAGAGGGTAGAAGTGGCCATGTAGCAGTAATAGTTAACAATCAGATTTATTTTATGGGTGGCTCTCGTCTAATTCCAGACGGAAATCCAATAAAGAGTTCAATAAGAAAATATAATTTATCAAATGAAGTTTTTTCTTTGGATCTTACATCACAATTTTCTACAATTAATCCATCATATGTTAAACTTCCTGATTCACAAATGGCATATGGAAGCGAAAAAGGTTAGCTATTAAACTTATATGCTTAGTAAAGTTTAAGAATAATTTATACATACTTTATTATATATTCACTAGGAACTGCAGTGGTTGGTGGTCCTAGCAAGGAAGATGTATATTTGGTTGGAAGCACATTACAAAACCTTACACTCCTTAATCAAATTGATAATAATGCAACAATAACTTCGAATCAAACATTAATGATAAACGAATTAATTAATACTTGGAATGTAACAAATCAACCTATTTTTGTTTACCGGCCTTCTGTGCAATCTTGGTTTAGTCCTGATTCACAAGGAGGACCAATGATTAGACGTAGATCAACTTCAACAGTAATAGACCAGAATGGAAGAATAATATATATGTTTGGAGGAAGAGCCCAGATAGAAACTGGGTCACTTACACTTATTTGTTTTAATGATTTATATACATATGACACTACCGTGTCAAAATGGAGTCAAATTAATGCAGCCAACGCTCCTTCTCCTCGGAGTAATAGCCCTGCAATATTACTTCAAAATGGTAAAATTCTTTATATTGGAGGTGTTTATCAAATTTCTCCTGGAGAAGCTACATTGCCAATTGACATGAATAATGTAATTTATTTTTATCAAATATCCAAAAGACGCATATTCAAAATATGCCTATTGGCTTTTACGATTTAAGAGTTTCATTTTCTCATATCAAACCAAAATTTAATTATAGATCTCAGTATTTGATACAAATTCTTTGACCTGGTCATACACAGTCAGTATATGTTTTTTTTCATAGTGATTGCCATTATATTTTCTTAATATATAAACATTATATCATATTTCTAGATAGCAAAGTCGTCAATTCCTATTCAAGCTCGAGCAGGTCATACAGCAACCTTAACACCAGATAATAAAACAATTATTATAATAGGCGGAACCTCAAGTAAATTATTAACGAAATTTATTTATATAAAGTATATCTATAGGGCAATACTAAACGATCATTTATTTATAGGCTATGTATTAAGTCTTACTACTGTATATCCAATTTTTGTGTCGTTGGATATTACAACAGAACCTTATGAATATTCTGAACTAAGTTATCCTGGAACACAACCACCTCCATTGGCATTCCATACTGTGAATTTATATCAGAATTATATGATCGTTGCTTTCGGTGATTATCTTATTTGTTATCATAGTATTATTAATTATCTGTTATCTATAAATAAATTAATTTTATCTTTTTCTTGAACAATAAAGGCAACATTACTAATAATGAAACCAGCTCAAATGAAACTAATCCGTATATCTATTTATTGGATCTGCCATGTAAATCCTGGGTCACCATTTTTAAACCTGGCGAATCGAGTTGTCCAAAACCATCGGTTAATGTTAATAATGTGTTTGATAATCCAATTTACAAAGGATTAATTATTAGTGGCATTGTTCTTATTGTTGTATTAATAGTTTCGTTTACTATCGGATTTTGTATCCGTAAAAACAATTATATTCCTACACCAGGAACAAGTTCTGAAACTGAAGAAACAGCATCAAAATTTTAAATCTAAAAGCTATCTAACACATATTATTAATAGATTGGATTTATTGATTTGTACTAAAAATAGACAGTTTTATAAAATTTATAGAGACACCAAAACTTAATAAAATTAAATAATTTTAATATTTAAAAATCACTATATGTTGCTTTATTCAAAAATATAAATTTTATTTATATTTTATAATATAGATAATAAAAAAAAAATTTTTTATGATCCGCTATTTTGCAAATATGGGTGTACTAAATTTAGTACAGTATAAAAAGCCATCATACAGCTAATTATAAAAAAAAATTTTAATTTTACTTTTAAAAAACAATAAAACAAGAAATAAAAAAAATAGTTAACCTTGCTGTATTTGCACCATACAATGTATGGATATTTCTCAAGTACTAACCTTCCTAATTAGATGTCTATTATATACTCCTTGCTCTTGCTCTAGTTCCAGCAATCCACATTTAGACTATCTTCTTATCCAGTTTTTTTATTAGTCCTTCTTTACTTCTAGCCAACAACTCAGAAGAGTCGGTCTGCTCAGACTTTAGGTGCTTAAAGAACACCCTCTTCTTGGTCCATACTTTCAGAGCATATGAGATGCCATTAATAGAAATTAGGCAGATCTTTATTTGAATAAAAATTAATGCCTTAAATTTCACAGCTTATATCTTGATAAATTTTAAAGATATTTTGATGCTTTATTATTTAAAATAAATCTTAAATCATAAGCTTTCTTTTAAATATTAAAATATTATGATAGCTTTAAAATTCTTTTCTTTTTTTTTTATAATTCGGCAGTTATGCCTTAACTTTATTAGGCTTTGTATGACTCTTTTAGATTCATAAAATTTTACATTAAGTTGTATTTAAAAAGATAAGTGATAAACTCTTAACTTGTCAGCAGATAGCGTATGAGAACTATTTCTAAATGACAAGCACTGTAGTATTAAATCTAATATTATCTAAATTACAAGTTAAGACTAACTTGGTTACCTCAATTGGTATCTATGTTCGACCTGCTATAGCAAGATTTCCCTCCTTTTGGACCCCTACTGCAATTGGATATAACCCGGCTCTCAACAGTGGACCTTGTTACCCATCATGACTACCTCTTCTTCTTTTAGACTTCTTTTACCTAAGTCCGACAATACAATTAAAACCCTTATTCGTACATAAAAGAAAAATGTAAAGCTATGTTTATGAAAAACATAAACATTTTAGAAAAAAAACACCTCATGGTGGAAAAAAAAAACTTTCAACAAATTTTAAAATAGTCTAACATAATTGAACAAAGATGAAAAAAGTGAAAAAAAAAAGAAAGGTAGCCATGACACACTATTATAGCCCATGCTAGGCATAAGGATAAAAATTATATAATAATTGCAACTAATTAATATATCTCAATTGTAAGATATCACCTTATCATAGAGGACTCGTTCCAGGCACTGATGAAACTCAAGTATCTCCTAAATGGGAACACTGATCTCTTTCCCATACTGTAGCACTATATTGATAAACAAAACAAACACGTAGTTGTATTCTACTGAGTATATCTAAATTAAGAAGATGTAAACAATGTGATCTTTTGGAGGGGGTGAGCCCAAATGCCCACTTTTTTTAAAAAATTTTGGAAAGAACAGCAAAAGCAAGAGAGAGGTAAAAAAAACCAAAAGAAAACACCAAAGAAATATCTACCCAAGCCTGCACAGTACTAAGTTTTTTCGGTGAGTGATAAACTCTTAGCTTGTTGACAGGTAGCATATGAGAACTACCTCTAAACGACAAGTGCTGTGCCTATAATAAGTCCCTTTTCCCATGTTTCATGTTAAAGCTCCTTTTGAATCATGCCAGCTATATGTTATTCAAAAAATGTCTTCAAATTTCCAAAGAGTGTTGTTATAAAAAACTCATTTGTTGTTCTCCTTCTATTCTATTCTTTTACATTATGGATTACTTCGTTGACAAGAGGCCCCAACTTCTCATGAGCACCTTCTTTTCAGAATTTTGGAACCAAGGATGCCAACTTCTGCCAGTTATCTTGTTTCCTAACACTTCTAGTTTGTATACCAAATGTGTAAAGGAGTCTCCCCGTAGAAGCAAGTTAACCTTTATATAAACTATCTCAATAAAATTTTTTTTTGTTTAGTGGGAAATTTTGGTTCAGATAATCGTTGAAAAGAGTTTTTTTTTGATAGCTTTAAAATTCATCAAGATATGAGCTGTGAAAGTTTAGGTATTGATTTTTTTTCAAATGTAGATTTGCTTGATTTCTATTGATGGCAGCCCATATATCCTTTTCCTTTAGTGCAACAACCCAGTAGTTTAGCTAGTGTACCTAGTTGCTCAGTTTTCTGACCTTGGGCCTTGGTTCAAATTTAGCCTTTCTGCAGTACCATTATAGATCATTGCTACCTTCAAACTCAGAACTTACCAAACAGGTTTTTAGTTATTCTGGTTCTCTGGATTTATTATACCGAAGCTTCCATTACTAGATAGTGTGACCAAGATCATATATTAATCTAGATCTAACTAATAGAAAGCCGTCAACTATATACAGGCCTATTTTTCAAAATTGTTACTAGTGGGATTCAAACTCTAGACCTGCTATTTGAAAAGAGTAACAACTAGACCACTACACTAAGTTATCACACCTCTATACTAACTACTTAAAAATTATATATTCTTTTTGATAATAAAACTTTAATTTCATAGTAAATAAATTTTATTCGATAGTTAATAGTAATTTTTGAAATTAAATTTTTAAATATATTCTGGTTTTAGCTTTTTATTTTTGAGATTAAATTTTAAAGATAAATCTGTCTATAATAGCCTGTTATATGCTTATTTATAATAGTTTGAGTTATAATTTAAAATTTTACTAAGATAATCTCTTTTGCAGTATTGTATATAAGACAATTTTGAACAATTTTGAACATTTTTCAAATTAAAATTACTCAAAATTTTATTAAGATAATATATTTTAATTTTTTCATCAATGTGTCCAGCACCTAAAAAAATATATAATTATATATATTTTTAAATTACTTTATTGATTAGTTAAACATGGGACATAGGCTTGAACAATTTTGGACAATCTTGGACATTGGACATTTTACATAGTGTGGACATGTCCCATGTACAACACTGCTTTTTTGCGCTACTAATGAAAAATAATCCTCTTAGAGATGTGGTAACTTATTGTAGTGGCCTAGTTATCACCCTCTCCAAGCAACAAGTCTAGAGTTTAAATCCTACTAGTAATAACTTTGAAAAATGGCATGTGTATAGTTAATAGTGATTTATTAGTTGAATCTAGATTAATCTGTAACTCTGGTCATACCATCTAGTAATAGAAGCTTCAGCACAATAAATTCAGAAAACTAGAATAGCCAAAAACCTGTTTGGCAAGTCCCAAGTTTGGAGGAAGGCTAAATTTGAACTGAGGCCTAAAATTGAGAAAGAAGCTATCAAGTCTTTAAATGGATAACACACTAGCTAAAAACAGGCTAATGTACTAGAGAAAAAAGGTATATGCTCTGAAAGTATGAACCAAGAGAAGACCAACCCTTCCAGATTGCTGGCTAGAAGTAAGAAAGGGACTAATAAAAATCTGGGTAAGAAGATAGTCTGAATATGGGTATCAAGGTTGTTATGAACCAAAAAAGAGCAAGAAGTACATAATAGGTGCCTAATTAGGAAGATTGGTACTTGAGAAATATCTATAGAATAGTAACATCCAAAAGGTAGCATGAGATATATATATGAACCAGCAAATCAATATATACTAATTAGGAAGAAGTTATAGAAACATGCTGGTAAATATATATGTAGAACATGTACTGCTCTGTTAGGTTTACCTCAAGAATAGACTAGCCAGAAATGGTTAGTAAGCCCTAAAGTAGTCAGTATATCTTTTAATAAAAGGTTGATACCAAAATTTGTGTATGTATAATGAGGAAAACCTGGGGTTAGATGATTAACTGATAACAGTTGTAACCAGATAATTAAATGGGTACTCCTAGTAGTTGGGGTGCAGGTACAGCAAATAGTGTAGAATCTTTGGGCAAACTACATAAATTAGGCATCAAAAGTACACATGTGCTTGATGTACCATCATTGTAATTGTATATAAAACATTATTTCAAATTCTAATGAAAGCATTCAGACCAAAAAGGTTATATTAACCAAAAAATAAATAAATAAATAATCATCTTGAAATTTTGTATTAATTTTAACATTGACTTTAAACCTAATTTAACACTAACCCTAACACTAACTTTGACACTAACTCTAACACTAACCCTAATATTAATAGGCTGTTATAAATAGATTTTTTCTATAAAATATAAAGAAAATATATACAGTATTTTGTGAAGTAAAATACCCGGGGCATAAGAAAATATTTAATAATACCCGGGTACATTACTAAGGGTACTGTAATAGAAGCGTATACAATACTACAGAGGTACTATATAACTGATCATATTATAAACCATGCATAGTACCGGATCTTTTACTCAAAATTACTAAAAAAGAAAATAGGAGTATTATGCTAAGGGGTATTTTACTTCACAAAATACGGTACATGTTTCATATAAAAAAAATTATTTATACATATCATAAAGATTATAATGATTGTCTTTAATTTAATCCTAAAAATTTTTGTGCACAAAAATTTTTAGGATTAAATTAAAGCTAATGTATTATAACCTTTATGATATGTATAAATAATTTTTTTATATTAAACATATATATATTTTCTTTATATTTTATATACTAATATATATCTAATTTTAAAAATTGATCTCTCTAAACAAATTAAAAAAATACACATAGTGTATATGAATTTTATACACAGGTCAGGACACAATCAGGCTCAGTTGGGTATGATTTAAATAACCTCCCATATGCAGTAATCATTAACCTAATAATGATAAAGGCTGCAATTCTGATCCTGCGTCAACAATCACCAGTTCCTCCCTCCAATGGAGACTGTCATTTTCAAGATAAATACTGAATATCTACATCACATGTTCATAGCCAGTTTGCATTATGCAGTTGGATAGCCACCGGCTAACGTTAGTTTTAATTACGCGTAAATTATAACTAAAATAAATTGCATTCGTCAATAAAATCAATTCCGGTATGTTAGACCAGATTATTCCAATTTTTAAAGATGTGTATAATACTTTTCACTTCCAAATACATAATGATCACCGGACTACGCACTGTATATTGATCAAAATATCTATTACAAGTCTAAGTAGGGTACCATGCAATTTTGAGCTTAGATAAGACTAAAATTTATAATCAATATTTTGATATAAATTTTCAAAAAATCAAAGTTATGAAAATTATAAATCAACACGAATAAGAAATTAATAATAGATACATAGATTATTTAAATATTTTGATTAGTAAATAATATTAACTGAATCGATTTGAATAAAAGATTGTTTATTGACCAAATCAGCATGAACAATAAATAAAATTAATAAAAAATGCATAACTTGTTTTCGAATACTTTGATTAACAAATTACTTTATACTTTCCGGTTAAATTAACCAAAATAAATGACTTAATATCATATTTTATACTATATTTACAGACTAAATTAATATAAATATAAAGAAATGGCTGAGTTCAAATACACCTACTATTAGGGATGGGCAAAATTAATATGTACTCTTATCCAATATTACTTAATATTATTTAAGATTTTTTGCATATAAGTAATAATAAATAATTTACAATAATTCTATTTTTATTGTCAAATTTACTCTTAATCTCAGCTTTGATCGCTCATTTCCGACCATTGTCATATGATTAAATTTACACGTAATAAGAAATAGAATGTAATAATACTTAATACTACTTAATATTAATGGATTGGATTTACTGATTTGTACTAAAACTAGACAGTTTTATAAAATTCATAGAGATGCCAAAACTTAATAAAATTAAATAATTTTAAGATCTAAAAATCACTATATATTACTTTATTCAATAATATAAATTTTATTTATATTTATAATATAGATAATAAAAAAAAATAATTTTATTATCTGCTACAATTTTGCAA
>CAJVPY010006304.1:0-10633 GCA_910591965.1 Dentiscutata erythropus | reverse complement strand
TTTTCAGTTCGGGTACCTTTTGTGGAACATCACTTTTATGCCCACTAAAAATGCCGGTTCTTTTTTGCGGAACACTAAATGCGACATTGTCTAGATTCCTTAAATATACGTTTCCTAATAGGAAATTGCAAGTTCTTGACGTTTGATATACGTGTATACGTGCGTTACTGATAAAGGTGTAAGAAAAATAAAGAGAGAATATGATTTTTATCATCATTTATCAATTGATATTATTTTTTACGTAAGCTTACAAAATTTAACCGTTCTTGAATCTTAATTTCACTCATGTTTTTTTGTAATGTCGTAGAATTTAGTCAGTAAGAAATATTAAGCTTCTGAATTATTTAGTATGAATTTAATAACACAAAAACTTTTTAACCTATATTTTCTTCTTGAGATATTTCTTCAATTCTTAAAAAAAGTCTATGCCTGATATGATAATATTCTCAGGTATCAATACTAAACAGATTATTTAATAAGCTCAAATCATTAAAAAAAAAAAATTCAACATCTAAGACTTCTAGTAGACTCTGTGATGACTACATTTACGAAGCACCCCTGCAATTACTATCCATTGCTTGTAGCAGGATTATAATTTAACTTTTCGTGATTTCCTCTGTCTTTCCAATAATTTTCAATAAGTTCATTATTCAATGATATAGATTTTTTATGGGGAAATCTCCAAAATCATGGGCGAATACATCGGAGCTGGGCCGACATTAAGCATTACTAGCCAACCAATTCTATAGTAAAATTATCATCTGGTCATGGGTTTGTTACACTGAAATACAAATATGCATGCGGCCAGATATGAAAATTTTTCAAAATTACGTTTTTGATAGATAATATAGGTCAACAAATATGCTAATCAAAAATATAACTATTGATGTAATTTTTGTATAACCTTAATTGATCATTAAATGTTTTCCGTTACAAATTAAAGTTTTATCTTATTTGGTGCATGATTTTCTTTCTCCTTTAAAAAAAAATGAACTCTGAACAACTTTATGAACTTGGTTACAACTATCAACATGGTATTTGTAATAAGAAAGACGAAAAGAAGGCTTTTGAATATTATATGAAAGCAGCTGAGTTGGGAAATCTGGATGCAATGCATGCAGTTGGTAACAGTTATTATTTTGGAATAGGAGTAGAAAGAAATAACCAAAAATCATTTGAATATTATATGAAAGCAGCCGAGTTAGGAAATCCGGATGCGATGCATGCTGTTGGTATGTGTTATTATTATGAAGTTGGAGTAGAAAGAAATAACCAAAAATCATTTGAATATTATAAGCGTTCAGCTGATTTAGAAGTTGCTAGTGCAACGAATGGTGTTGGTACATGTTATGAAAGTGGAAGGGGGGTTGATAAAAATTACAATAAAGCATTTAAATATTATGAAAAGGCTGCTAATATGGGTGAAAGGGTGTCAATGAGTAATGTTGCTCGATGTTATCGTAACGGTATTGGTATAAAGAGAAATATTCAAAAGGCAAATTATTGGTTCACAAAATATAGAAATCTTTTGAAAACTAATGAATCACCAGACCAGATAAATCCTGAACTTAAGAGAATATTAGACGATGAGAGATTTAAATTATCTTGGATTGATTATAATGAATTCAGAATTGTTAATGAAATGGGAAAAGGAGGATTCGCTACTGTATATGGTGCAACTTGGTTCGATAGAATTAATAATATGTGGTGGAATGTTGCACTTAAAGTGATTCATGATTCAAACAAAAATGAGCAAGAATTTATCCAGGAATTGAAGAATTATTGTGAAATTGGATACGAGAATCCTTCGTTCTTGAACTGTTATGGAGTGTCAAGAAATAATTATGGTGATTATATTATTGTTATGAAGATTGCACCAAAAGGTTCGTTACGACAAAATATTATAGAAGTATCACAATTAGAATGGAAAGATAAATTGAATATTTTATACGGTATAGCTTTAGATCTCGAGTCGATTCATTCGCAGGAACTCGTTCACAGAGACTTACATAGCGGAAACATTTTGCAAGGAGATAATCTACAATATGTATATATTACTGATCTTGGACTTTCTAAAAATGTAAAGGAAGGAAAAATTTGTGGAATACTGCCGTATATAGCACCTGAAGTTTTGGTGGGTCAGCCGTATTCTCAAGCATCAGATATTTACGGTCTTGGAATTATTGCGACAGAGATTTCGACTGGACAAAGAGCATTTGATGGAATTCCGTTTAATGATGATCTTGTATCAAGAATTATCTCTGGGTCAAGACCTAAATGTTTAGGACCAGATTGCTATGTTAGATTAACTATGAAATGTATGGATAAAGATTTTAATAAACGGCCTACTGCAACAGAAATTAAGGAAATAATCACTCAGTGGCTAGAAGAAATCGGTCAGGAAAATGATAATGAAATCAAAAAGCAATTATTAGAAGCTAATAAGATTAAACCGGAGTCGGTTAAACAAATACATTCTCAAGACGTTTATACGAGTAAACTATATAATACACAAAAATTTTCCGAATATTAGTAATCCGATGAATACAATCGAAATTTCGATCCTTTAAATATTTTGACTTTAATAAAATATAAACTTGATGCTAAAATTGATTGAGAATTACCAGAATTACCAATATGTTAATCAACTTAATAAAGCAAATTTTCGTAAGAATGCCGTTTTAACGGGGAACGTTCGATGTTACACAAAGTTCGTTGATTGTCACATGTAATTCAGCCAATTAAATCATAAGGTTTAAAAGAATAAAAAATACTATAATGAATTTAAAATTTAGAATAAACGCATTATTTTTCTATGAAGTAAGCAAGCAAGCGCATAATGATTCTGTTAATTTATTTACTAATAATGAATTATATAACCTCTAATATATTATCGATAACGATGAAAACTTAGATAACCTTTTATATATCTAATCTAACACCCAGATATTTTACACAATCACTTTAATAACATGACAGTTATAGCTATCTTAATTGAGCTTTAAAGTTTTACACGTCTCAATATAGACACTTCTCATATTCGTTTACATTTTTTTATTTTGTTCTAAAAAATTAAAAAATATATATAGTTTGTTTATATAATTATATATTAACTTAAGCTTTTAAAGTTTTTTTTATAAGCATAAAAGAAAAATCATATAAACTAATACCCAAACCATGCTACCTTTGCTAAATCGTTGCTTTTTAACTTTTTTTTTGGTTTTTATTGCTCAACGTTTAGAATTTGTAGTTTGGTGTTTTATAAATCACTTACTTACTTATATGCCTTTGCAAGGTAAAATGCCATATAAAAGTTGTTGGACTCAAGTGGATTCAACTAATATTATTAAAATACTGCACGAAAGCTTCAAGTTGACTTAGCGATACTCCACGTTTCAAAGTAGGATAAGTAACGTGAGCTTTCTAAAAAAGTCCTTTAAAACAATATAAAAAATTTTTTATGAATTGTGTAACAGATCTACAAATGATGTGACGTTTCTCCCTGTTTGCCGCTTTAGCTTTGTATCTAGATTAAATATTGAAAAGCTATGTTATTTATTGTAGATCAAAAATATGTTTAAATGTTCAACTTTTTGAAAATTGGCATCTGAGCATCTTTAGCAGTTACCAACCACACCAACCAATACTAAAACAAAGAGTATTTCAAAACGGTAAAAGTACCTTCTAGTTAAAGTATTAGGTGAAACAAAAGTCAAAACCTAGTTTTAACTTTTGACAAAAAAAATTTAAAAAGCGAAAAGCGAAACTGGCGAAACCAATGAAGCTGATAAAAACTGATAAAAACTGATAAATGAAGGTGAGAGGCGATAAACCATAAAAAAGACACCGAAATAATAAAAAATACAGTTACACCCCCTAAGTGCACACTCCCTAAATGCACGGTATATTGAAAAACTCCTCTAAGTGCATCCTCTAAATGCACACCCTCGCTAAGTGCACATTTTGCCTTTTTTTTACTATGGCCCCGAGGTGTGCACTTAGAGAGGTGCGACTGTACATGGATTTAGGATCTCAAGTCATCATAATGCTGACTGACATTGATTTGGCCAAAATTTGTGGATTATAATGCTAGTTCATTACTTTTTAACAACACTTAAGTGTAAAATAGCTTATTTAAAAAAGATTAAAAAAAATTCAACCTGCCGCTATCGAATTTATACGTCAGTTTACGATTTATGTTACTTTAAATTTTATACCGATTTATTGATTGCGTAGAGAAATACCTTTAATCGCCTTTTCATTCAATATGACTTCAGATAATTTCTTTTTATATTAAACAATAAGAGTAATCGAAAAAATCAAAGACATATTATGAATCGTTCAAAATATAATCATTGTTTTAACATTTTTATGAAACTCTATAAATAAACATGGGATCCAAAGTTAAAAATTGAGGCTCCTTATACCTTTATGAGTTAAAGTTGGAAATATTGAAGAGCTAAATATTAAAGCTTAAAATCATAATTGCGGTAAACAAATTTATCCTATTAAAAACTTTGCATCATAATTAATCAAGCTCATCAGGGTAAGGAATATGTGGCACTCGATATTATTCTATTTGGGACTTCTACCTTCCTAAAATGCTGTGACAAAGCAAAATTTTGACTCGACCACTGCACGCGACTAAATAATCCAACGTTCCAACAACAAAGTGACTGAACAAGCAAAAAAAGAAATTCAAAGTAACAGCAGTCGCAACAGAACAAACTGCAAAATTAAGAGCTGCTCATGTTACACACTCTGCGCCAGATGTTGTGGATGTTAATAACTATGCTTGTTGTGATATCAAATTCGTACATTTAATTTTACGAAATCAAATGTAAAATGCTCGAATAAATGTTAAAATGTGCTTAATTTTTATCTTTGTTTTTTTATTTTTATAAAATTTTTTTTTTGTAATTTTTTTTTTTTTTTTGTAATTTTTTTTTTCATAATAATCGTATTATAATACCGACCATCAAAAATGAATAGGATATTGATGAGATATGTAACTTCGCTTCAAGTTTGTAGAATCTTGAAATTATAACATCGTCAAGTGGTTATAATTATTGAAAGCATAATAATTTTTACCAATTTATTTAATTTATTGTAATCGAATATTACATTTTAAAAATTTTTTAATGGTTAAAAAAAAAAAAAGGCCTCCTAATATTATTCAGTTAAAGTTTCAAAGAAGTCTGTTTTACCAGTAAAATCTTCAAGTTCCGAAATTAGAAATGTTTGATTTATCCAGGGTACGACTTCGTGACCAAGATGCAATGAAAATTATATGCAATTTAAAAATAGGCTGAGCTTATAGAAACATACGCACTATTCAATTTGGACTGAAATGGATAGCAAAAGGTAAAAAAGTGATTGATTACCTTGTTATTTTTATTTATATTTAAAATTTTTTATAATCAACTTTATATTTCTGTAGAGTTTAAATATTAATTTTCCAAATCGAGAGGAAGAATTGGACGATATATTGCAAGCTTTTCCGGTAAATTTTAGTGGGTTAGGTATTAGTTTTTTTTTTTTGAGCGTGACTTCAATCTTATTATTTGCTCTTTATAAAATTACCATTGGTAAAAATGAACTTGACTGGTTTTATAAATGTAACTGATTCGGTGCTAAGAGGTTAGTTTTAAACGTTATTAATTATTATTGAAAGTAAATAACATAATCCGTTTCAGCCTTACTTTCTTACCCTTGTCTGGTACGAAATTGGCTGACGTTAGAAGGAAAGGTATTTAATATTATGAAATTTGTACGGTTATTTTATCAAATTTATAACCATTAATAATCTTTATAATCTTTATACATACACATACACATATATAGATTGGGAATTTAGTTGAATTATTTTTGAATCGAACCTATAGTAACCTCGAGGTTTCGTCTTTGTCAATTGAAATCTTAAATGACGAACTGACGAAACTGTATAGGGAGGCAAAACTAATAAAAAACGAATATACAAATAAATGTTGCTGAAAATCATTGAAGATTATGTGTATAAAAAATAAAACAACAAAAACAGAAATTTATAAAAACTACAAAAAGGTTTATTGTATAATAGGCGCTTAAACTGTTTAAAGGGAGTTAGATATATTGTATTATACTATTACACTACATATCAGTTCTAGTGAGAAATCGCTTGGTGCTTACTTTATGATCTTATGAATTTATTTTGTGCTAGTATGTCTTAATTCATTATTTGTGTTATTCCACGAGTACTATGGCTTTTGCAAGGTTGTTTCAGCCGGTTTATAACAACCCTAGCGTTGTCCAGAAAAATGAACTTATTTATTTTAGCTGGCATATATGTAATTTCGAACACTGATGCCTTATTAATTATAAATGTTAATTCAATGAAAATAGTTTTTTTTTTTTTTTGTGGGAGCACTAGAGTTTTGTCTTTCTGAGCGTAAAGTTTTGTCATTTTAGGTTTAAAGCTAGGGTTGGGCAAATGTAAGTTACATTGTAAGTTACAATGTAAGTTACACTGTAACCTACATCTAACAAATGTAAGTTACATGTATATTTATATATAATTTTTTAAAATTTTTAATTTAAACATTTATTTAAATTTAAATAGTTTATTATTAAAATTTTTAGTAAATTATTATAAATAATTTATAATATTTAACTAATTTAAAAGCATTAAAATTCTAATACTATTTATTAAACATAATTCTATATACAGTAATACCAATATATAAAAAAAATCTTTATTTATCGCGCTTTTCAAATTACTGTGCCAAGTGTTTTGCATATTAGTTTCCACTTGGTTGGCTAATATAATTTAATGCCCTCAGTGTTGATGTATTCCAATCCTGATTTTTGGGAATTACCCTGTGAAAAAAATCTATATCATATGATAGTAAGCTTATCGAAATTTATTGATAAAGACAGAGAGTTGTCATAAAAAGCTACAACGTAATCCTGTTACAAAGTAGTAAATAGCAAAAGTGATACTTTGTAAAATATGATTAGTGATGCAGGCGAATCGTCCCAATCAGGGTTTAAAATTCAGCTCGAAATATTCTTGCACAATTGCAGTTGTGCCGCAAGTTTTACTTATTACTAGTTGCACACGTGTGCATATAACTTTTTTTTTTATATGCACATATTTATTATCTCCAAACAGGGTTTAAAATTCAGATCAAAACTTACATGTACAAATGCAGTTGTGTCATAGGTTTTAATAGCACAAACCAACTACTAGTTGAATATAAATTTTATTTTTATATGCACTTATTTATTGTCTCTAAGTGATCCAATAGTATACCAGATATATCTTATATTTTTGGTAATTTTTTGGAATATTTTGGATATTTTCTCAAAATTTAAGCTCAACCTTGCTCGTATTTTATGTTCATTTATTTTCCTTTCGGACCTTTTCAGAATATCTTTAGCCTATCCATATTTTATATTTAAACTAATTTAGTGCAATAAAATTTTATAATTTCTCTTGTACATCCTTTTTTGCGCAAGTTCCTTATTCAAATTTAATTGCACACTTGTGCATATACATTTAGAACTTCTCTTGCACAAAAAAATATCTACTTGCACATGTGCACCTTGTGCAAGCCAATTTTAAACCCTGGTCTCAATGTTGCTGTAACTTGTCATAACTACCTCTTTAATATATAATAATTATAATGAGTTGCGGCAAAATGCCGTAACTTTATTATGTTATGACAAAGTTACAGCAAACCGCCTGCACCTCTAATCATTACCAATGTACTGTATTTTATTTACAAAATGCTAATAAAAGTATTGAATATTTATTTCAATACTCAGAACATTATTAGATATGCATTTGGCATTGGTACACGTAATAATAAATTTCAGTTTGGGACTTTTTTTTTAAACATCAAAATATTCATCCCCACGAACTTCTTCCCTATGTGAGCCCCGGACTTCGGCGGCTCAAGTGGGACCTGGAATCACGGGGTTACGGCACATATATCAAATATATCAAATATATCAAATATATCAAATATATCAAATATATCAAATATATCAAACATATCAAACATATCAAATATATAAAACATATCGAACTTAATGTAATACCGAATCTTTTATTATAAATAAAGACCGTGAATAAGTTCCGTTTGCTTACAATTATCGTTCCCTAATAAATTACCCAATTGACCCATATAAAAACCTAAGTACCTAAATAAACCCGCTCTATCTAATTACCTTTTACCCTGATCGATCACTAAGTGGCATAGTGAAAGATCTTTGTTCGTTAATTGACTTGCCCACGTGACTTCGAAGAAGATTGTTTCCGGTTGATTCTCGACGGACTGAGGGCTGCCGTGGTTTTCTAACTATCCCAACGTACCGTGGACTAGTTGTGGTTGTTTTCCAGGTTCCCCAACGGACTGTGGAATCTGTGGTTATTGTGTTCCGGTTTGAAAGAACTCAAGCCGTGGTTTCATTAGAAATATTATAGGTTAACAGTATAAGTGTTAGTGTGTCATAAACAGGTTTCGATAAAAGTTTCAAGAAGATAAACCTACGTCCAAAATCACCCTCGCCCAAATCTAAACGCCTCCATTTCGACTAAGCCTAATGTAGGTTACACAGCATCTTAGATCGATTAGCGACCGACTCGCCGTATTCGGTTGGCACCTATAAGAAAAATGGTTCGGATCGGTACGGATTGGTTTCGGATAGGCACGGGCCTTTGTGGCACGGGTCAAGATCCGGATTTGTACGGGTTTGGTCCGAGTTGGTACGGATTCGGTGGTCCGTGTGGGATCGTATGACCGTGCCAATTGGACCGTAAATGGTACGGGTTTTGCAGCAGTTTACTAGTTGAATCGGCACGGGATTTGGCACGGGTAATGATGCGTAAATTCACGTGCCACCGCAATAACAAATAACAAACATGTTAAAACATAAAATTTACATTAGTAATCAATATAATACGAACAAACTAACTGCATGTGAAGTAAAATTTTGTAAGGAATCCTTTTTTGTTAAGATACTCAGAGCAGCTTTATCAGTGAAATTATGAGATATTGCACTTTTTTTAAAAAAATTCATTTATTGATCTTTCGCTCTCCGCGAAACGAGCCAACACGTGTGCAACGTACACATGCGTGTCATCTGAACGTGTTGTTCCATATGACGTGAAATAACGTGCCACCCCTTGCCACAATGTCCATGCCATTTTTACCGTGTCATTCCGTAAAACGTGCCTGTGCGTGCCACTTCGTACATTCCCGAAACCTACCTGTACCACAACCCGTACCACTTTTCTTATAGGGCTTTGGTAATTTCATTAAGACGAACTGACTGAAGTGAAGGAATACTAAAATTGTGTCATAAAATTCTTTACAAAGTAATTTAGAAGTTTGATACGTTCTTACCAGCTAAAATATTACGGCATGAGAAAGATACTTGAGTAAAATCCATATTCAAGACAGATGCGATAAGCCTATATATGAAACGTAATAATTGTTTATTTATATTCGTAGAAAAAATAGATATTTTTTAATTATCTTACTCCTTTATAAGTAACGGCTTATATCACGTCAAAATAATTTTAATTTCCTATTAGCTAACCTAGATTTACGGATTGTAGGCAATGATACATTCTTGATACGCGCTTTATTTAAATTAAGGTGTGTAAATTTTGTCTGAATATTAATGGTATTTTCATATATAGTAAATATTTGTAATTATATGTATTATGAAGACTATAACATCTAGATATCTAGATAAATAATACCTACATTGTCGATTATAGTTGCTAGACGAAACCTTTTTCGCATGATGACGAAAGACGAAACCTAAACCCCAAAAGACGAGACTTTAAACTAGGGTTGGGCATTTTGTGTAAGTTATCAAAATTTAATGTAAGTTACATTTTAGTTTATGTAAGTTACAATGTAAGGTAAGTTAAGTTATGAATTATAAAATTACTAGAACTACAGTAAGACCTCCGTAAGTGCACCCCCGGGACCATAGTAAAAAAAAAAACAATATGTGCACTTAAAAAGTGTGTGCATTTATAAAGAACAAAATATATGGTGCTCTTATAAGTTGGAGCTAAGCTATGCTGTGCATTTAGAAAGAATAGGGCGTGCACTTATAGTGTATGCACTTCGGGAGGTCTTACATTTATGAAAAATAAAGTATCTATACAAATTCTTGCTTATATTGGGCATACCTTTTTACATGCAATTTATCTGAGATATATATTGTATAGTTTCTACATTCAACTATCAACTGCTCAGTAATAGTATATAGCAAAATTATCGGCTGCACATGAATGGATTATGACAAAACTTTAGGTTGTTACACTAAAATACAAATATGCTTAAAAATTTTCAAAAATTTATTGATGTAACTTTTGTACCACTTTGACTAAACATTAAATGTCCTCCGCTGCGCTGCACTCCAGACAATTAAAATTTGCATTTTATTTAGACATAAAAATTTTTTCTTCTTTAAAAAGAATGGACACTAAACAACTTTGTACACTTGGTTACAATTATGGACATGGTATTGGTGTTGAGAAAGACGAAAAGAAGGCTTTTGAACATTATATGAGAGCAGTTGGGTTAGGAAATCCGGATGCGATGAATGATGTTAGTGATTGTTATTATTA
>CAJVPY010006303.1:0-10633 GCA_910591965.1 Dentiscutata erythropus | reverse complement strand
ATGTTTAGAGATTATATTAGATCCTATTCAAAGGCTTAAGAAATTTGGTATAAATTTGCTAATCAATAACAAAATGGTCTGGTTTATTCCAAAAGTTTCAACAATAATTGCAGATAGTGTTCCGCAAAAAAGAATCTGAAAGGATCCGAACGGATTCAGTATTTTTAATGGGCGTTCATATAGCATTTCACTAAGGGTACCAGAACTGAAATTGTACGTATAATTAATATAGAAAATACACTACCAACGATGGGCTCCGCTTGTCTCTCACGTGTGCCTGTAGCTAGCAACAGCCTTTCAAACTCGTTACATAAACTGGATCCCAGGATTTGGATCTGGTTTACATAACGAGTTTGAAAGGCTATTGCTAGCTACAGGCATACGTGAGAGACAAGTGGAGCCCATCATTGGTAGTGTATTTTCCATATTAATTATATATACAATTTTAGTTCTGGTACCCTTAGTGAAATGCTACATGAACACCCATTAAAAATACCGAATCCGTTCGGATCCTTTCGGATTCTTTTTTGCGGAACACTAATTGCAGATTGGCCAGAAGCTGCAACATTTTGTCTGACTTATAAGTTAGCACAATCAAATCATCTTTGCCACTTCTGTTTGATAGAAAGAGAAAAATTAGTACAAACAGACTGTTCTAAACATGATTTGGTGCTTAGAAATCATGAAAATATGTGAAACTATCTTAATAATGGTAAAGAAAATTCAGTATATATAGAATCTATACCAAATTTTTTTTGGAACTTTGAGTAAGTTATAAAATTTATATATTTAAATATTTTGAATTGTTGCAAATTATTTTAAAATAATTCAATATATATTAAATATATTTACAATTAAATTAATATATGTTGTTTAGTTCGCAACTTTGCGAAATATTTTAAAATAATTCAAATTAAGCAAAAGTATCATGCAATAGATTATTAAACTTATTACTTTAAATTAATTTTAGGAATTTAAATATATATGAAGCGACAGTAATTGATAGAATGCATTATTTAGACTTGGGATTATTTAAATATCAGATTATTTTTACCTCTGGTCTTTTAAAAAATAAACATGGTGTATCTATCTTAAAAACAATTGATAATAGATTAGATAATATTCCAAGATTTCCAGGTCTAAAGATTTTTAAAAATAGAATTCAATCACATGCAGGATTTACTGCAAATAACTATTGTAATCTTATGAAGGTTATGATTTTTGTTCTGGATAACTTGAATATAAGCAAAACTATTCAAGTAAAGTTAATAGAGCTTTATGAAAATTGGAATAATATGTATTTTTTAAGCTGAAGTGAAGAATTCTCTGAAAGCGACTTAATAAATTTTGAGGTTTGTGATTTATTTCGAAACAATCTGAATTTATTCGAAATATTTTAAATTATTAAGTAAAAATTATTGACGAATTTTAATTGTGTTTAATTTAATTTAGAATTTTACAAAAAGTTGGGCTGAAAAATTTATTCCTCTTTTTAAATCATGTTTAACTTCAAAATTAAAGCTTTCAAAGTTGCATTCATGGATCTATCATACTTTTGATATAATTAAAAAATATAGTTGTTTAAATGGATTTTCTACTAAAACTTATGAAAGTCTACACAGAGTTTTGTAAAAACACCATATTCTTTAACAAATAAACAAAATATAGAGAGTCAAATATTGAACATAGTATTAATTATTAAATTTTTTAATAATATTTAAAATAGACTGTTGCTAACTTGCCCCCTAGGTGAAATTATCTATATATATATAATATTATATAAATACATATATATATACTGTATATATATATTATATATATATATATATTTTTTTATTCTTTAACAGGTCTTGCTGTAACTCGAACTCTTAGTTTGTAGTACATATCAACTATATACATAATTTCTAAGACTAAATAAAAGCCCAACTTCACCTGGTTATCAAAAGATCACCTGGGCGCAACCTATCGCACTGGCTTATGGATAAGCTTGAAATAAACTCTTTTACGAGCTTGTCTAAAAGGGGTTTACACCCTTTTGTATCCAATTTCCTACTACATCATACCAAACATTATATTTCTCTTTATCTTTAACAAATGATTCAAACCCTTTTCTTTTGGTTTTTTCCTTTCGAACGGGTGGAGTATTCTTCTTCAGCTATGCTTCTTTGGTCTTCTTACTTCTTTTATCCTTCTTCCTTATATTATGATTTTTTTTCAGTTGGCAATCTTGATACATCTATCTTTCCAAATAAAATTATAGAAGCTATTCCAAATTATATGCGTAGCAAGTTCTGTAATATAGGACGTCATTTTTGATGAAATTAGAAAATCTAAAATTCTATTATATGAGTCCTTCGTGGATAGGCCTTTAATCCATAGTTTTCTTTTTTCTTGCCTATCAATATCTGTCTTCCCAATTAGAATCATGGACAAAAGGTTTTTTGGGCAACTCTTCTTTTCTTCTTTTGTAAGTTTGGACCATACCAGATCAAGAGTTGTACTTTCGATACTTTGCTATATGATCGCATTCGGCTAGGTGATCTTGAGTCTCTATTATATCAATGTTGCATGCTAGACATTTATTATTTGTGTAAATATCTGGTTTTCTTATTGCCAAAGTTTTAAGGACTGGTAAACTTTCTGAGAGACACTTTAATTGTGTAGCTAGCTTCTTGCTTTTCTTTAATGAATTACATTTTGCGCCTTTGAGCTTCTTAAACCTTTTCCAACATGAGAACCAATCCAGCGTGGGCTTGTTTGAATCGGGTTCTAAAGTTTGGATCGATCTTGTTAGTCTCTAATTCATGCTATTCCATGTTTCAAAAATCTTTTTAAGAAAAGGTCTGGTTGCTTTTTCAACTTTATATTCTCCCCAAAAGAGTGGGAAGGAGATTCTTGTATTCAGGTCCAAATGAATATTTGTTAAATTTGCTAACGAAGTGGCTTTTTTTGCGAGTATATCTGCTCTATCGTTCCATTTGTTATCACTATGACCTTTAATTTTCTTTAATTCCAAATTGATCTTTTTTGCTTTGATGAGATCTGCAATTTTAATTGAAATGTCCCAATTTTTCCTTTTAAAGATCTTATTGAATCTCCATTCATTTTTAATCTTGTCTATATTGGAGATTGCTGCTGCACTGTCTAAGTATATGCAAACATCGCTATTCATTAGAATCGTAAAAAGAGCAAGCCAAATCGCAATAAGCTCAGGCTTTGTTGATGAAGGCCAATTTTCTACCTTTGCCATACCCTTACATAATGACTGTTCTTGTTTCTTATCTACTTGTACCCAACCAATATCCATACTGCAATTATCTATACCTTGCACTAATGAACCATCTGTATATATCCAAAAGCTATTCGTATTAAAACTATTATTTAAATCTAAACTTTAGTTAAACTACTATCTAATTCTATATTAAAATTTTGATCTGCTATTAATTGTTTATCTAAAGATTTCATGTTTTGTATACTAACGAACAAACTTTCTTCTTTACTAGGTTTTGTTATCTTTTGCCTATTATTAACGTTAGTAAGGATATCTTCATATCTTAAAATATGCTTTCGATTATCCTTTTCTAGTGGCTTTGGGATTACTATTAAAACATTACTCTGACTTGTCCAGCTATAAATTTCCTCCTGATTTGTTAAAGATGTTTCTTCACACTTTTCTATTTTGACATACCCTGCTACTGAGCTATTTTCTTTAAACTCCCAATGTTCTGTAAGGACTTTACATTTTCTTTTCTTAACAATCTTTTTCAGCTCTAATTTATTGTTTTTCTTGTCTATTAGTATCCATTCTTTCTTCCTATTATCCGAAGAAATAGGTAGAAGCGGTGCTAAAGGTGCTAAGTTGTTTGGACCAGTTGTTTGGTAAACTTCTTTGATCATTCTGTTTTCTGAATTTTGTAACAAAGTATTTTTAAGAAATATAAACTATTTGGCTTTCTTTCCTGCTTTTGGTTTGCCTTTTGCCACCTTGAGTTGTTGCCAGGTTAAGAGCTTTTTTCCTTCTTTGTCAAGTAGCTGATCACGAAAGAGAATACCAAGATTAAGAAGACTTTTGTATAATTTTAAAAAGAGAGAAGAATTTATTGTTTCTCTTATTTGTAGTCCAGCTCCTTGAAAGAGCCATCGTTCAAGCATGGGTCTAATGTCCATGTTGAAAATTTTTGCTTTATATAACGTTAAACATGTTATATTGAGTTTCTAGATCAAATTCAGGTATGGATAAGCTTCGAATTGCCAATTACTCTCTACCAAATCGGCTTTTAGAAGACCTTGCTTGATACGAATTTTTGCCAAAAGACTATCCTGATTTAACCCATTTAGACTCCGATGTAGATTCATTATTTGTTGTATTAAAAGTTCTTGCCAAAGAAATTTGCAGTTTCCTAAGTATCTATACACAAGTAAAAAGTTGCTTGTTGTATATGGTAACTCGACTTTATTCTTTATCAGTCTTATCATCGGTTGATATATTTCATCTAAAGCATTTTTTGATAAATTTGAAGTTTGTAGAATATAACATAGCTTAGGAATAAGATACATATTGTTTAAGTAAATTAGCTGACTTAGTGAAAATTTCTTGTATCTTAATATCTTGATGGTTATTTGGACTATTTGCTTAGCCTTATTTTTGTTTAGTAAATTTTGAGCTTTGCCACTTATCTAAACACCTAGAAATCTTGTAAGCGACTTGCTTTTTTCTACTTCCACTTTTTCATTTGCTAGTACTATATTCTGATTGTCTAAACTTTTTGTCGAGTTAAATACGATCAGCTTTGACTTTTTTAGATTTACATGAATATCGTTAATTGAGTAGAATTCTTTTGCGATTTTGAGTGTTTCTTCTAGCTGTATCTTGCTACTAGCTATCCAAGTTGTGTCATCTGCGTATGCTAAAGCTGCTTGGCGAAATTTCATTTCCTTGAATAAGTTCTTATGCAGATCTAGCGGCTCTTTGAGTAGTATTGTATAACCCAGATTTTTGTTGCTTTGAATCCTATATATTAGTGGATCGTAGAATATTCGCCAAACTAGCAGAGACAAAACTTCTCCTTGTTCTATACTGTCTGATGCTATAATGCTTTCTGTAGAACCTACTGCTGTTAAGATTTGTGTTCTTCGTTCCTTGAATAATTTTATAATAAAATCTGTCAAGGTGCTTAGAATTTTAATTCTTTTCATTGTCAGTTTGAGCATTTGAAGAGAAACTGAGTCAAATACTTTTTGCATATCTTGGAACAGAAGCCAAAGCTCTTTCTCCTGTTCTTTTGCATCCTCAATAATACTATTTAGAATAAAAATAGGTTTCGAAGTAGAGTCCCCAGGTAGGCCTGCATAATTTGGTCCTTTGAGAATTGAGTTTCTTGTTAATATTTCTGAGAGCCGTGTTGCTAAGATCTTTGTTACATATTTACAAAATGTTTCTAGTAATGCAATTGGCCTAAGAGTGTTTAAGGTAAAGTCCCACTCCATCAACTTCGGGATTGAATAAATTTGGCTATGCTTCAATTTTCCTGGTTTTAAGACATATTGAGTCAAATTTTCTAAAAAGGTCTTGTATATAACTATTTGCTTGTTTAATAAGCACATATCCTATCCCTGTTATGCCTGGTGCAGTGTTGTTTTTGAGTTCCTTGAGCATCTTGTATCATTCTTCTTCTAAGATATCTTCCTCTAAATTTGTATACCAACAAGCGTTAATTTCTGCTTGTGGTTTATAGATTTTCTTCCACTCAGAAGTTAAAAAAGTCATATTTGGTTTGCTTTTGTTATACTGGTCTTGAAAGAACTGATAAGTTTTTGATAAAACATCTTTCAGGTTCGTGTGTAATTGGAACTCATTTTCAACCTCCTCTAGAATTCTATCTATTTTGGCCTTTGAGTAGGGCTTGTCCAGTATACTTTTAAGCATTTTACCCTGCTCATCTTGAATCATAAGACAACACCGATCTGTAAATTCTTTGATTCTTTCATTTTTTTGCTTTTCTATTTCTGCCGCCCATTTTTTTTTGAAGATGTATAGCCACCCCTTAATATCCTGCACTCATTCTTCTAATATTACAGTTTCGTCAAGAGCTATATTGAAACCATGTCTGGTACTAATTTTGTATAGAAGAGATTTTATTTCTCGAATTCTTTTTTTTGATAATATAAGTATCACTATTTAATCTTTGTTTCCTTTTGCCAGTCTTTTAATTTTTTGGCAGATTTTGCTTATATTGATTGTATCTTTGTATAGAGGAGACCTTGTTTGTTTCTTTTTTGTTGAACTTTTATTATTCGACGAAAGACCTATTTTTTTAAAAGAGATATTTTGTTTAACTGTATATAAAATCACTGTTTCAATCGAGGTCCAGATATAATCTATCTTGTGATATTTCATCTGTATTTTTCTCTAGTGTATTTAACGAGGATGGACATTTTTTAATAAAAGATTGTAGCGAGGCCTTGTAGTCTCCCAGTTTTCAGGTGAAGCCTTGTTATAAAGAAACTTTATATGAGAGCTTTTCTTTTGGTTAGCACTTTGTGCAAGGTCTGAGATGTTGTTTTTGTATTTTAAATTTACTAGTATTATGTTGTGATCACTTTCTATAATTAGATCCATGTCCCAAATTTCTGCCTTATATAATAATTTTGCTAAGCCTTCTAAGATCCAATCTGATTAATACGTGTAGCTGTACTACCATTAGACCATGTATAGGCTTGTGTAACCAGATTTAAATAATGGAAAGAGTCTATAAAATTCTGATTGAGCATCCAATTGTGCAACAGAAGTTTCTTGTATACAGATGTGCTACTGTGACTCTGTTTATCAAGATCTGGCATTGTTATGTGATTAAAATCTCCCATGATTATCCTAGGTTTGTTAAAATAAATCTTTAAAACTTGTTGTTGGATCCTCTTAATTTGCTTCTTGTCGTTAGGGGGAAGATACATAACAAGAATATTAATTTTTAAGTGGATTTTTCTGCTAATTAGAACTCCTGACCAATAATCTTTGAATAGGTTTTCTGGGGAGAGTATATATTGATTGGCTTTCCTTTTCTGCTATATTTGTTTCTGTGATTTCTAAAATATCGATATTTTTTTCCTTAGCCCAATCTATTAAGTGTAAAAGTTTTTAATTGTTCAATTTAAGACCATTAATGTTGTGATATGCTAAATTTAAATTGTAATCCAGGGCTTTATAGATTATCTTAAGTGGAGTTTGCCCTGACGAGCCAACTTGCTCGTTTGTTTCTGTTAATACAACTAAGGCACCCTTAAGAGCGATTGGGAACTGAAGCCTCTTGTTTTTCTTCAATTTTTTGTAATCTGTTTAAGATTTGTTCTAGAATACTATTATGTGTACTGGGTACAGATGTAGATATGTGTCTTGAATTACTAGAGCTTCTATTGCTTGGCTTAATCTTTTCATAAATATTTTTATCTTGAGTTAATCCGAATTCTTGAAGTTTCTGTTTTTCTCTTTGCTTTTTTTTCTCTCCTAATTTAACTCTATTTGATCCAGTTGCATATTCTTTCTCAGAATTTCTAAGAGGTTTACGAGTATTGCTTTGGGTTCTAAGATTACTATTATCTTTACTGTTTTCCTTATTTTCAGAAGAGATGCAAATAGAGAATCCGGTTCTACTGCTAGGTTTGAGAAGTGCACGTTTGTTTTGGTGCTTTTTACTTGGTGTTTCGATTTCGTTCAAAACTCTTTTACCTTTGTTCATGTTTTTGACTTCTCTCTTGTAATAAAATGTATTGAGCATGTTTTTCCTAGTTAGCTCTTCTGAAGTTTGGTACCATTCAAGCTTAGTATTAAAGTAATAGATATTGCAACTTTGGGCTGCTAAGAGGTCTTCTTCCGATTTAAATATAGGTGAGCTCTTCTTCTTGGATTCCTATTACGATTTTTTAATATATGTACTGCTTGAACTTTAAATTTTTTGAGTTGACACAAAAGAAGACTATCGTATGCAGTAGTTGGAATGTTTGAAATTATGCATTTATAGCTATTTCTTTTTTCTATTTTAGCAATATCAAACTTTCTTGGTGTTGTACAATATGTTTTTCCTTGATCTAAATGAACTGACCAACTTTCTTTTAATAACTTTGCTCTCTGTTCAGAACTTGGCAAAATCTTAATATATGCCGCTTTAGTTCTGAAGTTTTGCTGCTATGTGAAAACAGAAGCTGTGCCAAAGAATCTAAGATATGCTTTGATAGTTGATGCACTAATTTCCTTGGGTAAGTCCCAAATTGTGAAGAGATAGACTGGATTTTGTGGTTGTTTATAGTAGAAAATCTTGCTTTCGGAGCCCAAACCGAATTAAATATATCCTCATGTTGTTTAAGTTTTTTAGCACTAGCTTATGTTGTTGTTTTTATATTTGCTTTAAACATTTCCTCGATGAGTTCATTCAAATCATAGTCAAGTGCTCCATACTCATTTTGAGCTAAAGTATCTTTAACTAGTTCTAATCTATTTTCTAAACTATGTAGAGTCAATTCCTGTTCTATAAGATTTCGTTTGTATGGATTTTCTTGAGATTCTATTTCTATATTGCTTGTTTGTATAAAAGTTGTAACAACTTGAACTATTGGAGTTGCTTCTATAGGATATGATTCTAATTTGATTTTAATTTTACTCTTGTCAATCTGATCTAAATTTTGTTTTTTAGAACTATCTATTGATTTTTCCTCTTCTGCAATCATGTTGTTGTTGTTTTCTTGGAAAATTTTAGTGGGGTGTGAAGATGAAATTTCCATAGAGATTGGTTCTGATTTAATTTTGCTGCAGCTGATTTGTGAGTCCTCTGTATCTATGTTATCAACCTGCATGTTAGTAATATGAGTAGGATCTAAAAGAAATTTTTCCTCTTCAGTTAAGGTTTGATTTCTAACTTTCTTGTATTGAGCATAATTATAAAATTGTAAAACATTGCGGACAATTGCGATAAGATATGTTTCGCTCGTTCCTAAGTAATTTGCAACTTTTCTATCTGCCTCAAAAATAAATGAATTTTGTTTTTCTTGGATTCCTACTCTTTCTAATTCTGACTTAGTAAAGAAGTTTTTGTAGTTAATGAGTTCTAGCATTTTACGTGTGTTGTTTGTTTACTTGAGTTTCGATTTTACATATACTGTTTTGTTGTTTGAAGTTACACATGTTCTTTGTTTTGTTGGTTGATTATCTTCCGATTTGACTTATTTGTTTGTTCTTCTAAAATGGACGTGTTTGTTTGTTTGTTTTGTTTAAATGTGATCTGTAATATAGAGTTAATAGCAATTCCCCAAAAGTTGCTAAAAAAATTTAAAATTTTTGTCAAAAGTGTATAATTTTCTTGGTAGCGCACTTTAGAAGACATAGTGTGCAAAGTTATTCTAAGAAACTCAAGTTCTTTTCTTGTGTTCTATTTTTTTGCTTAAAGCAAGTTCTATTGTTGACTTAATAAAATTGTGACCAAGCCTTGGTTGTTCTTTAGCTCCAAATTTGGTTTTGGTGATTGACGAAGAGAGTTCGATGATAGGTCTATCACTTTATTATTACTATTACTAGTATATTAATTTTAAATTACTATATACTATATTATAAATAAAGCAATGTGCAATTTGTCAAATTATTATTGGTTATTAATTGATAGTGGCATGCCATAGTATGCAAGTGACGCAAAAATTAGAATTTGACATACCAGGTAGCATGCTAATTTTTTCTGCATACTATGAACCCTACTTATATGTCTAGTATAACCATTTGGATTTTTTCATAATAAAAAGTTTTTTAGAAATTTTTTGAATAAACAATACTAATCTTTTAGAAGAGGTAAGCCAAATCTCCTATTTTTTGTAAAGATTTTTAGAAAACTGGCAAGAAAGCAAAAATAAGTAAAAAAAGAAACCACTTAAATAAAAGAATATGGTTTAAGAAAAACAAGTTCTTTACTGTTTTTAGTTATTTTACAACAAAAAACTTTATTGATGAAAAAAACCATATTCTCACTAAAATTTCATATACAAGAGCACCACCTCTTGTTAGTTATCTTGTATAAAGATGTTTTTGGCTTGCATATTGAATATATAAAGAAGTTTCTGCAAAAAAGAAACTGTTAACCTTTATAAAAACCACTCTGTTGTCCACCTACTACAGGTTCTATTAACTTCTCCAGTATTCAAACTAAGCTTTCTTTTGTAGAAAATTTTGGTTCAAGTAATTGTCAGAAAGAGTTGTTTTTGCATTTAAATAATTTTAAAATTGTTAAATTTTATAATTTTTAATAATATTAAAGTTGATTTGTGCTATTTTTTAAAAAAATCTTTAAAACAATGCTATTTGATAGTTTTCTTCAGAATTAGAGTTCTAATCTGAATCAATTCATTATCTATTTATCTGATATGCTATAACTCATTTGGTTCGAAATAAATTAAGCTTCAATTTCTTGATATGTAACAACTAACAATTTAACCAAAACCAAATTATTATTTGAAATTTCATTCTTTTAAATAAATAATAAAAGATAATGTTTATTTTATTAACAGTGCTATGTAAATATGTCAAATTTTAAAAATATCTAAATCAATAGCAACACTATTTTCATCATTTATAGATTTTACAGTTTCATTATCCGCATTT
>CAJVPY010006302.1:0-10633 GCA_910591965.1 Dentiscutata erythropus | reverse complement strand
CAGCAATAATTAAAATAAAAATATAATAATTTTCAAAACCAATCTGTAGTACGTTCCTGGTTTTGGCGCGACACCACTGCGTCGCGCAGCTACCCTAATTATAATAATAAAATTATTTGTATGTAGAACAGGTATTATATTTATTATGGTAATTTTTGAAATTGGACCAAAAAATGTAATTTAGACGTAGATATTATATTGAATGAATTCAAAAATATACATGACGTAGATATTATATCAATATTATAGTAAATTATAATTGAATGAATTCAAAAATATATTTTTTATATACTGATCATGCCAAAATAATTACTGGCCGAAAATTTTTTTGGCTAATTTTTTATAGGTGTTCCAGGAATAATGAAAACAGCTGTAAATAATTATTAAAAATCTAGTCTGCCAAATCTGGTTTGTTATAACCTAATTCCGGTATAAACAGGTTCAGTATATCTAGAGTCGACTGTATGTCGAGTAGGTTTGTTTAATAGTAACTCATGATAGAAGAAATAGTAACTCAAATACAAACTAATTCATTACCAGAATTTTATGTAACAAAATTCTTTATTCCAATACAAACCAACTCAACATGTTGCATATTATAGGAATAGCAAACTTTGTGCTATGGACTATAGTTGTTAGACGAATCTTGAGGTTTCGCACTGATGAAATGCAAAACTTAGTTTTGTCTTTCATCAACTAAAATCTCAAATGATGAAATGACGAAAGGTGACGAAACTGGCGAAAGGTGACAAAACTGACAAAAGGTGATAAAACTGATGAAACTGCAAAGGACATGAAACTAATAAAAAATGAGAAACAGAAGCAATTGTAAGTAAGGGCACCACTGGCTTTTACATTTATGCTTATATAAGACTAAAATTTAAAACATACAATTATATCAATTTTAATAAGTAACTTAAGAAGTAATTTATCAATTAAATTAGTACAGATAATAAAAATTAATAAGAGGTACGTACATACATTGTTTTCAGATCTTCAATTATAAATTTTTGTAATTGGCTTTTCAAAACCTAAATATACAAGCCGGGTCAAGCCAATAAACATCTTCAGTATTAAACATAGATGCTAATGGTTTATTTGCTATTTATAATTGGCTTTTTAAACCCTAAATATATGTATAAGTCAATAAACATCATCAGTATTAAATATAAATAAAAACCTTATTAAAAATTTATCAACAGGTTAAATATCTAAAATTATAGAGATAATTTTATTAATTTTATTGTTTAATTTTATTGTTTTTATTGATAGCTTCATCAAAAACAAAATTTCAGTAGTAATTTTTTAGCAAGAGAAGTAGGGATTCACTATTATCATAGAGTTTTATCAATCCAGTTTTTTTTTTTTTTTTTTTTTTTTTTTTTTTTTTTTTTTTTTTTTTTTTTTTTTGTTTTTTTTTGTTTTTTTTTTTTTTTTTTTTTTTTTTTTTTTTTTTTTTTTTTTTTTTTTTTTTTTTTTTTTTTTTTTTTTTTTTTTTAATGGGAGCCAACGGTTTTTTTTTTAGACAGAGCGTTAGGGTTTCGTCATTTTGAATTTGGGGTTCGTCTTTCATCAGCAAAATTTGAGGTTTTGTTACCAAGCAAAAAAGGTTTCATTTAACAACTATACTATGGACACTAAAAAGGATTTTTACAGTAATTCATGATAGAAATCATGACAGGATCATAGTAATTTTAATGCAAATTAACTCAACCAATATATAATTACCAAAAGAGCAAATGAGTTTCACAACAAAACTTTTATACTTACTCATAGTAGAATCACGATAATTCCAATGCAAACTAACTTAACCACATACTGTGGTACAGTAAGTTCTGTAACAATTTTTATAATAACTTATGATAGAAATTGCACCAAAATTTTTATGATAATTCACAATAGAAATTATGTAAATTTTAATGCAAACTAAATCAACCTTAGCTGCATAAAGTCATAATAATTCCAATATGAACTCAACATTAATTACATTCTGGGATAGTAAGTAATATTCTGTAACAAAATTTTTTATTGTAACTCATGAGAGAAATTATAATTCTAATGAAACTCAATCTTAATTACATCTTGCATAGCGAGTACTGTTCTATAACAAAATTTTTTGTATAGTAACTCATGAGAATAATAATAATTCCAATACAAATTAACTCCAACTACATATTATGTACAGAGAGATCCTCTAAATGCGCCTTCTATAAATGCATTCTCTATATAAAATCTCTTTAAATGCACAGCCTGGCCCCAGATTATAATAGCACTATATATTTTGCCTCTATAAATGCATGCCCTCTCTAAGTACACATTTTTTGAATTTTTTTACTATGGTCCTGAAGGGGTGCATTTAGGAAGGTCTCTCTGTATTACTGGAGTTTTGTAATGAAATTTTTTACAATACCTCATAATAGAAGTCACAATAATATTCTGTAACAAAATTTTTTATAGTAACTCACAAGACAATCATAATTCTAACGTTCACTAAATCTTAATTACATCTTGCAGTTACTGGGATTGCTAGTAGAATTTTTATAGTAACTCATGAAAAAAATCATAATGCAAATCAACTCAAACTACATATTATATATTACAGTACACTCTCCCAAAACCGATCCTGTCAAAACCAATAACTTGCTATAATCGATAAAACCCAATAACCTGCCATTTCTGATAACCGATACCCAAACGATCAGATATCTATAAAATATCGGTTTTGACAGGTAATATAAATTGATTTGATTGGCTAAGATTGGGTTTTGTGCAACAGATAATATATATAGGAAATATAATCCAGCCAATCATATTTATTTGTAATCATGTGACAGCAGACCATTGGTATTTAAATTAATTTTTAAATTCAATAACCTCTCAAAACTGATACAAAAGCTGTCCACTATGCGTATCGGATTTGAGAGGGTGTACTGTATTATAATTATGGGTAAGTTTCATAACAAATTTTTACAGTACCTCATGAAATACAAATTAACTTAACTTTACTGTCACTAAAACAGTGAACAAATTCTGTAACAGAATTATTATGACGATTTACAAAATTATGATAAATCTAATGCCAACCTTAATTGCATAAAAGTCATAATAATAATGTGAACTCAACAATAATTATATCAACACAACTACAATTGTGGTCATTAGAATAGAGAGAGTAAGTACTGTAAAAATTTTTTACAATAGTTATCACAATAATTCTAATACAAACTAACTCAGCCTTAACTATGTAGAAATCATGATAATTACAATGTAGTAATCACAAAATAACAAATTCAATAAAGGAATTTTTTTATAGTAACTCATAGTAGAAATCATGACAAACTAACTCTATTTAATACTAGTTATATATAAGTTTTAAATGCCAAAAACAGGCAATAAAAAAAGAAGATTGAACATAGAGCATTGAGTGTACTATTTAATGTTATATATATTATAATAATAGGCTTGTACTAATGTTTACAGTATATTTTATATTTATAGAGTTATACTACTGAGTAATAAATATAATTTTAGGTTAAGTAGCAGGTTGATAGTATGTATAAGTGTTATAAGTGATTATTGTTTTATTAATTATACAGGCTAAGGCAGTGCAGAAATTGGACATGTCCAAAACTGTCCAAAATTGTCCAAAATTGTCCAAAACTGTTCAAAACTGTCCAAAACTATTTAAAACTATTTAAAATTATTTAAAATATTTTGAACTAGCAATATATATTGGGTTTTATTTTTTGGTGCACCTGCACTATAGTGCACCTCTCGCGTGACATAGTTAATAAAAATAAAAATAAAAAATCACATGACACAGCAAATAAAATCAAGACTAATACCACGTGACATGGTGATACAAATAACACATACATTTGGCTGTGTACCTGTCTGTAACACAATAATAGTGATTGATATAAGTATCACAGAACATAGTTCGAATACTAATATATACTGTAAAAATTAACTATAAGCACTACTAACTCTAACTGCCAATACAAAAAAGCTATGTTGATGCTCACCCTAACTCTAACCCTTTAACAAAGAAACATTATATATTTTAATAGTGATCAATATAAATATTACAGAACATAGTTCGAATATTAATACGTACTAACTATAAGCACTACTAACCCTAATTGATAACACGAAAAAACTATGTTGATGCTCATCCTGACCCTAATCCTTTAACAAAGAAATATTTAAAATTTACATATATTGTTAGGTACATATATATGTACATATATACATATCCAAACTTGTACCATAATACTATATATAGTATTATATAAGATGTATGTAATATATTTTATCAAATGGTAAATCTGAACATAACAATAAACTATATGTACTACATCAACAATCAATTTATTACTATCAATACATATCCTATGCTACTACAAAAATACAGTACATATAATACAATAAGCAAAATAAGCAAGCATTACCCAAACTAATCCTATCTTTTAATAAAGACAAAAATTATCAACTATTAGTACATATAATTGATATACAAAAGCACAATTTATAATATACAAACATATAAATCTTCGATTCTTATAATATTAATAATCACACCCTTATATCTTTACAATTCAATATACTTACTCTTACTTTATATAGACATGTTGCAATATTATGGCCTACTTTTTTGCAAAATCCGCAAGTATATTGCCCATGTTTCTTATTACTTTTTCTTGTGTAGTTGCTATGCCATTTTTATCATGACTTGCTGACTTTGGCCTTCCTCTAGTAACTACCTTTCAAGGATTCACAATTGATATATTGCCTTCTATATTTTCAATAGAATCTTGATCTGCTGTGGCTTCTTGTTTTTCGATCAATTCATCTTCTCTTACATGAATCTTATCTAGATAGGCTTTAATTAAACCAACAAATTCATAATCACGATGTAACATACACTTATTAATAGCAGTATGAGCGAGACCCAAACTTTTCCATAAAAAATAATTTCATTGACAAACTCTTCATTTATAGGGTTCTCAGTTTCATTACTAGCAAATAGTTGCAACCACACAAATTGACACTCACTACTTTCTTGAACGATACTTTTGTCACTAGCTAATTCATTAAATTGTTAACTAGAGTAAGAACATTTTTTTGCTGCTTCTAGCCATATGTTTCTAGGGATCCATTGTGCTGCTATCAATATCAAACTAAATTCTGCCTTCTCTGTTACATTTAATAGATGATAAAAATGATGCCAAACAAGACCTTTTCTTTGTTGCAAAAAAACAAGTACAACCATATAAACTATCTGCAAAAAGAAAGATAAAATAATTAACCCAATAACTTGTAACTCTTGACACTTTCCAGATCTCCTTAATTGAATTCTGCTCCAAATGATCTAAAAGATACTTAGCAGAAAGATAAACTGCATCAAACTTATTATCTATATCTTTGCATTGAAGAGATTCATGAACTGTAAGTGATTCTACTTCTTCAATTGTGGAATGACTGGCAGTATAATATAAACTTTCTTTCATTTGCTCTATTAAAAAATAAAAAACATTCAGCCTCAAATAGTGTTTTACTAAGGATTCTATTGGGGAAAAAACGGTAACAACACTTGTTGTAAAAGGAATACCCGATCTCTATTCTTCAAATTGCTTATGCTTTTGTTCTTTTTTACTTCTTTCCATCAATACTTTACCTAGATCACACAAAGACATATTACTATTCTTCAACACTTGCTTGATACATACATTTTGACTTTTGACGAAAGATGTAGATTGAATTCCAAGTATAAATGCCATTATAGTGAAAGCATGCGCCCATGAATGTCGACGTTTATAAAGATAACATTCAAGATATGGTTTTGCATTAGGAAAGTCCAAAAGTTGATTCCAATAATATTCAAAGCCATGTAACATATTAGCATTTTTACACTGCCAAAACTTGCTATAAAATTCATCAAATGAATCTCTCAACTTGCCATGCAACACCTTTTTTATATTTTCTTTAATATGCCAAATACAAAAAAGATGTTGTGTTCCTAGATATTCCAAAGTTATTACTTGTTCTATTGCTAAATCGGCATCAGTCACAAAAACACAGAGATATTTATTACTAGTAGCTTTTTTGGTTATTTGAAGGATCCATTGGTATGTTTTAGTTGTCTCATTGTTAACAAAAGCTTGAGCGACAATGTGAGATGCATATTAGGGGGCATCCATAAATAACGTTATGCTTGAGGGGAGAGAGGGTCCCCAAAATATAATGATTTTTCAATATTTAGAGGGGAGTCCCCCAAAATATAACGCAATTTCTTTATAAAAATTTTGCTAAAATTTGATCCAGTGGTCCAAATTGGATGATTTTGGTACTATTCAAATCATCTCGAGGGAGGAGTTGAATAGTACCAAAATTATTTGATTTGGATTACTAGATCATGTTTTATTAACGAAATACTATTGGTTATTATGTTTTCTTATAAAATTACTATAAAATCAATAGTATTTTGTTAATAAAACGTTATCTAGTGGTCCAAATAAAATGATATTAGTACTATTGGATTCGTCTCACCGAGACGAATCAAATGATACTAAAATCATCCTGATCGGATTACTAGGTCATAATATATCCAAGTTTTTATAAAATTTTATATATAAATATATGGATTTTTAAATTTTTTTTATATAGTCTAGGGGGGTCAAGAGCTACTATGTAGGGGTATATAATGTTATACATGGATGCCCTCTTATTGATCTGTGCTATTAATAAAGAAAGAGGCATATTATACCTGTTGGTACCTGCAGTGTTATCATACCCAATTGCTTCACCAAATTCACACTATAATAGAATTTGTTCTGAACTTATCCAGAACAAATTCGTTAACGTATTAGTTTCTTCTTTCCCATGTAACTTCAACAAACCAATAAGAATCTTCTTGTTGTTTTGATAACAACTGCTAATAAAACTGTGATGCATCACTTTTAACCACACTACTTGATGGCTGACATCATTGTATTTCAGTATAGAGGTCCTTGGAAAATATAGAATGAGAAGGAAACTTCTCTTTTATGATATGCCAAACTATAGTTGTATCAAGATGACATTTAGTAACTAGAAATTCCACTTCCTTCTGCATCTCTTTTGTGAACTTTTTGTTTTTTCAAAAAGTATTGCTTTAGGAGATAGATTATAATTATGATCATCATTAAAGGTAGTAACATATACAAGAAATTAGAGCATATCAGCTGATTTATGGAATTGGACCTTAAATTAGTTCCCAAAATATTCAATGATCTGCAAAAAGTCACATGCTGATTTGATGTAAATAAAAAACATACCCCAATGTTTCTTCTAGAGAATATAATAAAACCCATAAGCCTACCTCAAAATCCATGAGTTTTTTAGAAAGAATCGAATTTAATAAAATATAAGAGAAGTTAATTTTAAATTAAAAATTGTTTTTTAAGTTTTTAAAAATTTAAACTTTACAAAGTTTAACTTTTTAGTTTGTTTAGATCTCACGATGCACACTTAGCTTTTGTTTAGATCTTGGGCATGTATTTAGTTTTGTTTAGATCTCGCGACATATATTTAGTTTGGGCTTCATAATGTATTTTGACATATATTTAGTATTAGCAATTTGGTATTTAGTTTGGGTTTCGTGATATATATTTAGCATGGTATATATATTTACTTGGGTTTCGTGATACATATTTAGCTTGGGTTTCAAAATATATATTTAATTTGGGTTTGCGCCACATATTTTAATTCCAGGTCATTGTGTCTAAACTAAATACTGAATACGGCAAGGTTTTGTTATTATTACTTTGTTGATTTTCTATTTATTAAACTATTATTATACTATGCGTATTACATTATATTAATTATATTAATTTGTATAAAAAATAAAATAAATGAGTAAAGCTTTTGAATGTTTAATTTTAAATAAATTGTTTTCATTTTTTCATTAATATAGGAATATACAACTTTCTCGCTCATGAAATCTTTGATCAAATATTAAAACGTTTATTCGTCAAAGAGAAAAATGTTCTTTAATGGATCAAAAATAAATATGATTAATGTTTAACTGCACCAGATTTAGTATAATTTTTAGGCACAATTAACTCTGATCGGATCCTGTAAAACTGATCAAAAAAATTAGCTCATACAGATTCAAATTTTTATCAAAAAAAGAAACTTGCATAACAAAAAATTTTCTATTTATTAAAAAAAAATTACATTTAACTACTAACTAACCCTAATTCTAAACAACTAACACTGAGAGCCTAAAAAATGCCTTGTAATAAATATTCCAAACCACATCAAACATGACATAATGAAGCCACCAATGACATTCAACTTTTACAGCCGTGATGACATATACCCATATACCCAATTCCAATAGTAACGAAGCTAAAATTAAATCATAGCAAAAGCACAATAACACCAAAAACGATGAAGGCTGAACTTTCACTAGAGATGTCACGAAATGACGAAAGCCTAAATTTCTAGTGATGAAAACCAAAAAACGACTCCAACGACTGTAATGACTCAAGCAGCGATGGTGTAGCTATGCTACTCAGTATTCTAGCAAGGCTAATACAGTATATGAAAAAAATATATTAGTAAGTTAGGAAAAAAAAAAAAGACAAACAATGAAAACTATTTACTACGTATCTTACAATATTTCAGTTTGAATTACCAATACTCAGCATTTTAGCAAAGCCAATCTACGAAAGAAAAGAGATTTAACTTTAAGCCAAAAATAAAAAAAAACAGAAAAAGAAAAAAAGCTACTTATCTTATATAGAGCTTGGTCCTGTCGAAAAAATCCCTGCCCGGGTATTATTAAACTACCCAGGCCAATCCCTAATCTTACAAATCCCAGCTATAATCTCCACTACCTGGTGTTCTAATGAAATAAACCTACAGAAGTTCAAGCTAAGATATAAAATATATAAATAAAAAAAAAACAAACAGAAAAAAAAAAGACACTTATCTTACAGATCCCGGTCGGCAAAGATTAAAGTGATCTAAATCTGATTTAGATCTAGATCTAGGGGATAATCTGAAAATAAATAATTAAATAAATAATTTAAAAAAAATAGAAGAATAAAGTAAAATAAAAATAAAAAAAATAAAAAAAAATAAGCGAAAAAAAAGTATAAACCTTTCCGATCAGAAATAATTAAAAAAAAGTAAAATAAAAATAAATAATAAAGATCGTTAAGGTACTTGCATCAGTGCCTCTTCCTCCTTATATGAAGATTCATTGAGATTAGGTGGTGTTCCAAAAGTGCTTTCACTCTTTATATAATTAGAGATTAGTTGTCTCTGATAATACTTTCATGTTGATTATCTGGATGTTAATTACTGATGCATCTATAAAAGCTAAATTTAATTGGTTAATCTAGGCGTCAATCACTGACGCTCTATATGAAGTCAAATTTAGGTGTGTTAAAAATTTTGGGGTGATCTGCAAATCAGCCCATATGGTTATCCTTCAAAGGACATGAAAGATTAATATGCCATTGGTATGATAATTGAGCCAAAGTATTTAACTTATCAGTATTTTTAAATTCAAATAAACCAGAGTGTTTGCAGAAAATAGTCTGCTTGCAAACTACCTTATCATTTTCAGCTGTGTCTATCATTTTTACATACCCAAGTCGCACCTTAAACTCCTTATATTCTGCAAATCGATGTATACAAAGTTCAGCTTCATCAAAAGTGTTGAAAAAATCATCTTCTTTTAAAGATACTGGTTCAAGGTTATTATATATGATGTTTATATCATTACTACAATAAGTAATTTCTTCAAAATATGTCACCAAATCGATGTTCTTTCATTAAAATCTTCTATGATTACTGTATGAATGTTTGAATCTTTTGTTGGTATAGAACTATTAAGAAGAAAAAGTATAAAGTTGTAAGAATTAATTTGAAAAACTGATTTGTAAGCACAACAAAGAATAAATAATAACTGATTTGTAAGCACAACAAAGAATAAATAATAACTAATTCAAGCATAAAAGCTTATTTAAAAATCCAACAAGCAAAATTCTGATAGTTATAAACCTGAATAACTGTTTAAACCTATAATATTCTTTACAAGCATTATTCAAAAAAGCCATTTTCACTTTGAAATAGCCTAAAAAAAATATCACAATGGTGTATTAGTCTTATAATACAGTTTGAGCGAAGCAATATATAACAATGTGTGGGTTAAATTTCTATACTTAACCAACTGCTAGACTTGCTCCTGTTTATAGCATTTCTGCAAATAATAGCATTCTTGCCTTGAAATAATCTAAAAAAAGATGTCAGAAAAGCAAACTTCGACAGTCATAAATCCGAATGCCTAAAAAAAAAAATGCAACAAAGGTGTTAGTTTTATAATACAGTTTGAGTGAAGCAATATGTAACAATGCATGAGTTAAATTTTTATACTAACCAACTGCTAGACTTGCTCTGTTTACAGCATTTCTGAAATTCTGCAAATAAAAGCATTCTTGCCTTGAAACAATATAAATGTAGTCTTATAACACAGTTTGAGTGAAGCAACATATAACAATGTGTGAGTTAAATTTTTATACTAACCAACTGCTAGACTTGCTCTGTTTACAGCATTTCTGAAATTCTGCAAATAAAAGCA
>CAJVPY010006301.1:0-10633 GCA_910591965.1 Dentiscutata erythropus | reverse complement strand
CACATGATTTTAATAATAACCTGCGGCAATAATATGGAAATTTTTCCGTCAGTGTATACATAGTACCTGACGGATAATATTATATATCAAGTTGTTCGATTATGCACATTCTAAACTCCACAATCATATCTGATTTTACTAAAGTGATTAGTAATATAAAACTATGTATAGCATCGAAATGCCACATTAACCCATATGGGCGGATTTGACTCCATTCAATATTGTCACAAAATTCGATTTTGCCACATACGATGATAATTAACCAATCAAATCAATAAATGTGATATTTGCATGATACGTCGTGATCAAAAATGTAATCACAAATAAAGATCGAATTAGATATATTTTTTTTATTAGTGAAACTTATTTTTATTAATTAATTATATATTTAAAACAGCAATTCTATTCTATTTTTCCGTCATCACCATCTTCACTAGAGTGTTTAGTTTATATTAAATTGAAAACAATGTCATATACGCGTTTGATATAAATTATATCTACATCCGTTTACTTGGCGATTAGCTTCTATAAATTAATTAACACACAAACAAGACATAACAAATAAAGTATTAAAATCATTATAATTAAATTAATTTGTTAAACAATATTATAAAGTTCTTCAAAATTAAACTTATCTACAACATTTAACATTTTTTTTGTTAACTAATTTTGATAAATACAGTCAACTCTCTCTAAATGCAATTCGTGCAGACCATATAGAAATTTTAAAAAATCTTGCATTTATGGAGGTATTGCATTTAGGAAGGTAAAAATCTATAAGTGTATATATAGTAGAGACACAGCAAGGCCATGCATTTATGGAGGTTTTTCATAGAATATGCATTTAGGGAGGTTGCATTTATGAAGGTCTAGTAGACTATGATAATTTTCAGAAATTAGTAAAAATCAACATTATTATGAAGTAAAAAGATAATCAAAATTGGTATTTTTTAGTAATGAACCATTATATTCACAAAAAGTATATCAAAGTCTATAAATAAGTTAACTGGGCAAGGTTTTATATTTTTATGCAACAAACCTTTCAGCATTGTTACTAGTAAGAGTTATGCCCATTTTGGGATCTTGAAAAACTATTTTGAAATCTTTGAAGCTAAGGTCTTGTTGAATGTAAATGTGAAAATTTTATATTACAATACTGAACCTATTCTGTGTTCTTTACAATTTTTGTCATATACTATACAATATCTTATATGGCAAACCCTTCAGCATTGTTACTAGTAGAAGTTGCACCTATTTTAGGATCTTGAAAATTGATTTTAGGATCTTAGAAACTAAGATTTTGCTGAATGTAAATATAAAATTTCAGATTATAGTATATTTAGAAAAAAAAGATACAGATTGTTTTTACGCAGCTCTATATTTACTATGTATTTAATAAAAAAATAAAAATCAACCAATCAATGTTGGATTTGCAATAATTACATTTTTTTTAGTGATTGAATTCAAATCCACTTATATGCATAGCTGCCGCAACAATTTGGGGCAGATTCGTGATTTTGATTGGCTAAGAGCAACGATTAAAAAATTAGGTCAGAATTACTTATAATTTTACTAATGAAATCATAGCCACCTATTAAGTAAAAATTGTTCCTGGGTCAATTTTACTATAATGTGGGTTTATTTTTTAAGAATTTCTATTTTTGTAATGAAAAAATTAAAAAGTTAATTCCGGCTGCAATTTAGTAAACAATTTTGTAATGTGGGCCAAAATTTTGAAGATCCTCGGCCGTTAGCCAATTAAAATCGAGGATCTGCCAGTCTAAATTTGTTGCACCTAAACCAATGATCTATTGAATAATAGTTTTGATATTGTAAAAGTGTAATAATCAATGCAATAAAACTAGCAATAAAAAAAAAAATAATGAAATGCAACAACTTCAATGATAACAATAATAATAATAGCAGTAACTAACAAAAAAAATTAACAACTCTTTCTAATGATCATTTGTTCTAAATTTTTTCAAAAAACTTTTCTTAATAAATATATTATAACTAGTTGAAAAAGTAATAAATAAGATAAGTTAAGGAATTACAGCATCTGTTATTTAGAGATAGTTCTTATATACTATCTGCTAACAGGTTCAGAGTTTATCACTCACTGTTGTAATAGAAAGCACTTGTCATTTAGAAGTAGTTCTCATATGCTACTTTGTAAAAACTATAAAAATTATAAAAATAGGTTTATTACAACTTTATTATATCTCTATTATATTTTAAAAAATATTACAATTACTAGTAATAACTTAATAATTGGATAAATTTATTTGTTGCTACCTATTACATGACATTTTTGTTATGGGTCACATGATATATAATCGGCCAATCAAAATGTAAGTATATTTAAAATATGAATTTTTATTATCTGTATTTATTCTACTAATACTAATACTAACCCTACTAACCCTAACCGCTAACTAACCCTACTAACCTAACTGCTAACTAACCCTAACCACTAACTAACTAACCCTAACTCTAACCCTAACCACTAACTAACTAACCCTAACTATTAACTAATCTCACCCTACTCTAACCATCAAAATCGTCATGTAAAGAGACACCACAAAATCCACTGAAAGCATGAACCTACATAAGCGAAACCGAAAAGCTCTAAACACTGAAATTGGCACGCTATAAAATCGACAGCACCACAAAGATGAAGTGACAGTAACCTTAACTTTAAGGACAACAACTCCTAAAAAAAAATAGTTGGTAAAACACGTACACGAAACCGACGATGAAACTCTAGAAAAATGAAAGCAATAACTTAATCCACCAAAAATGGCGAACTAACAAGAGCGGGAACCCAGAGAAGACACCGAAATCGACACCACAGTGAAATGCCAGTAATGATGCAACACAAAATCCACTGAAATCAAAGATGGCACAACATAATGATACAACACAAAATCCACCGAAATCAATGATGGCACAACATAACGATGCACTACAAAATCCACCAAAATCAACGACGGCACAACACCAACAAAGACTAGCTCTAGCGATGAAGACTCCACAAACGATAACTTCAATAACAATGCCTAGTTATCTGAAAAAAAGAGTTTGGTTAGTAAAACATATACACAGGTGAAATGCCAGTAATGATGCACTACAAAGCCTACCAAAATCGACAACGACACCACACCAACGAAGACTAGCTCTAGCGACGAAGACTCCACAAACGACGATTCCAGTAATGACACATAGTTGCCTGAAAAAAAGAGGGTGGTTAATAAAACACACGTACTAGAAAAACAAAACCTATGAATTTACACAGACGAAATGCCATCAACGATATACTACAAAGCCTACCGAAATCGACGACGGCACGACTCCACAAATGATGACTCCAAAGATGATGACTCCAAAGACGACAACTCCAATAACGATGCCTAGTTATCTGAAAAAAAAGTGTTTGGTTAGCAAAACATATATGCACTAGAGAGAAAAAAAAAAAAAAAGTAATGATTATCAATGATAATCATTGCTTATATATTGCACATGACCTGTTACAAATATGTCATGTAACAGGGGCAACAATAATATTTATTCTAATAATTATAGCATAATTAATATGCTTTAAATATATTTTTATTATATTATTTAAAATATTTTATTATATATTAAATATATATTAATTATATTTTAAAAATATTTTTATTATATATTAAATATATTAAATTACTTTTTAAATATTTTAAAAATATTTTTATTTTATTTAATACTTCACTATGATCAGTTTATAAAATAAATCAATTATTTTATGGTATTTTTAAATGATAAAATAATTGAACTATTTCATAAATCTGAGATAGTAAAGCATAAAATAAAACCTTTATTGCATGCTCTGTATGCACTAACTGCTGTATTTTATATTCTCTTCTGATCGTTCGGTAACCCAGCCGTACCGGCTAGGTTACTAACCAATTATCATCGTCCATAAAATACAGCAGTTATTGCATACTTCGTATGCAATAACTATATAATATTTTAAAAACATTTTTATTATATTTTAAAAATATTTTTATTAGACAACTCTCCCTGACAATCACTTGTACCAAAATTTCAGCTAACAGAAAAACACAACTTTTGTTAGAGAGATGTGGCTTTACATTGCGATTTGTCTAGAGGTCAACTATCTGTAGAGAACTCCTCTAAAAAGATGTTTAGCATGCAAGCCAAGAGTGTTATTATACAAGATAACTGGCAGGCAGTGCCCTTGTATAAAAAATCTTAGTGAAGAAAGAAAGTCTCAAAGTAGGCTTCTACTTCGTTGACGAAGTACTAGAGCTATTACTTCAAAGAAGAACACAGGAGAAACAACAAAAGTTCTGGACTTCCAACACTCTCTTTAGAAATTTTGAAAGTACTTGTTACCACTATATTTTCACAGTTTTGGATTTTTAGAGATTTTAGCCAAAAAGTGGGAAAACCGGCATACCCCCTTCAAAAGATTGGCAGTGTTTACTTCTTCCAAATTAGGACACATCTACTGAAATGGAACCTCCTACGAGCTTATTTGGATTCTGCTTTCCCAAATAAACAATGACAGCAGTACTGTTTACAGTATAGGGGATTGGAGAGATTACGTGTAATAGTTAGACATTTTTTCTTTTTTTTTCTTTTTCACTTCTTTTAATACATATAGTGTTAGGTTGGATTTTTTTTTCTATGCAATATTATATAATTTCTGTAGCCTGGTACAGGCAAAAATAGTGTCATTATAGTTGTCTTCTTTGTAGCCTTTTTCTTTTTTTCTCTATTTTTTCTTTTATATGTTTTTGTTTTGTTTAATTTAGATTTTCTCCCTTTTTTTTTTTGTATTTCCTTTTATTTTCTTAAATTCCCTGTTGTTCTTGCGGTAGAATTCTTCTATCTAGGAGGCTAGAAGAAGAAGATTGGGAAAGAAGGCGATCATAATGGGCTGATGAACCAGGTCAGTGAACCGGGGTGGGTCGGCTTTATGTAGGTTGAACCAAACCGAGAAGATTAAAATCATCTTTGGCAGGTCACACACAGATGTATGAGTATTTAGGTACCTCTATATAGGTAACCAGGTAAGTCACATTCCAGTAATAAAATATAATATAAAAATCCTTTAAATTGTTGTATATGATCAATAAAAGCAGGGCATATAGCATGATCGTCAAAAAAAAAAATATATATATATATTTATTTATTATTTTAAGACATTTTTTTATATTTTAAAAACATTTTTATTATATTTTAAAATATTTTTATTATAATTTTAAAATATTTAAATTTAATTTTATTATATACTTTATATATTTAAAATACATTTAAATTATTTTATAAATATTTTTTTATTATCTTTAAAATATAATTAAACAATATAAAATCAATCTCCCAATCTAATATATTATTTAATTTAATAATACTATATTATATTACAAATAAAGTAATTATAACCCAAAAAATGTGATTCAAAAGCTGTGACTTGTATAAAATAATCAATAAAACTATGAGACCTGATTGGTATATATAATTATGATTGAACTAATTAAGCAAACAAATAGCAAATTAAAATGCTATAAATCAAAATTGAAAAGCCCAGATATAAACTTATCTTTTGTGGTACCCAAGTAGAGTCAAAAATCTTAGCAAAGTACTGCCAAATATGTTAATAGTGTAGTGAAAAAAAGTAAGTAGTATTGCTAAGAAATTACCTTTTTCAGTATACTGTTGTAAGTTAAAAAATGATACAATTAGTTATATAATTAGCAGAATTGTTATACTAACAAATTATTATTAAAAATTGGCTAAAATAAACATTGAGGTGGATTTTGTTAAAAAAATAAAAATAAAATCATAGGATAAGTATAAAATCATTATTAAAACCCAAGCCTTTTAAAAAAAAAGTTAAAACTATTAAATTTGTTAAAATGAGCCTTGATAATTAAGCAAATGAAATATAAAGTGCCAAGCCAAATTATTATATTCTCTAGGGTTGAACAATCTACCAAATCCAACTTAAAAATCAACTTCATGTTTCATAAATCAAAGTGTGTAATAATCTACAATAAGACTAAAAAAAAAAATTAATCATAACTAAAAATTAAAACGAATAAATGTAATTTGCTAAGGTAGATCAAACCAGTAAATTGCATACTTGTCCTTGTAATGAAAGCAAAAATAGAATAGAAAAGTTAATGAATATGAAACTTATTCTAATAGTCTTAGAAACTCTGAGTCTAATAAAAAGTTGACATGAATTGTTGTGCTTATAATAATAACTAAGAAAATATAGAAGAAGCTTGATCAAATTAAACACTTATCAATTATCTATTAATTGATCAATTATCAGAATTATTCATAACTATATGATAAGTAACCCTGAATAAGCAGTATAACTAAGGAAAAAAAGAAAGAATAATTAGTATTATTAGTATTTTAGTTATCAGTTATAGGTAAAAACAGTAATAATTTATCTTTAATAAAGAACTCTTGGAGTTTCAACTTCAAAATCTTTAGTAAAAATTATTTAAGTATTTTATTCCCTTTATTATAAAGTGGTTTATATAAAACCATAGTATTTTTTTTACTTTATAAAGTGTAACTCTTAGAATTCTACCTTTGAAGTCCTCATAGAACCTTTATTTTTTTGACTACATAGTAGTTTTAAAAGCTTAACTCTTGGAGTTCCAACTTCGAAGTTCTCATAGTAGAAGTTATCCAGATATTTTATTCTCTTTATTAGTATTTCTTGACTGTAATAAATATAAGAGTATAATTTCTGAAATTCTCAATTAGAAGTCTTCAGAATAGAAGTTATCCAAGTATTTTATTCTCTTATTATAAAACAAAATTGTAGCATTTTCTTGACCCTGTAATAGTTGTAAAAGCGTAACTAGTTTGAGTGAGAGAAAAAACAAAGAGAACTTGATTTGTATTACAATCACTTATATAGTAATTTATGAGTGATTATCTCTGTGATCAAATATAAGATATATATCATTTAACAAGTTGATCAATGTGATTTCAAGAAAGAGAATAAAAACTTATTAGAGAATAAAAAAATGACCAATAAACCTAAAAGCAATTAAGTAGAACAATACTTACAGCAAAACCTATTTTAAATATATACTATATAAAGAATTAGCTTAGAAAAAAAAACATAATAATAATAGTTTTTATTAAAAAATAATTTCAAAAAAATTGTTTTTTAGAAAACTTTCCTCACAATAATATAAACCTGTTTAAAATTCAGTGTTTTTATAGTTTTCAAAGAAATATACAATTTTTGTAAAGAACATTAATATTCAAAATAAGGTTCTCTTATATGAGAACATTTTATTAACTCTAAAATATTTTTCAAAAAAATTAATATATTTCAATCTAATAAACTAGTACTCTGAAAGGTTATTTTGGTTAAGCTTAGAGCCAAACTCGAGTTATATTTTGATTTCTATGGTTTTGTATTATATACTGTATAATTCAATTATTTAAAAATTATTTTATAAATCTAAATAATGCTATAATAGTTATATAGTTTAAATAATTTAATTCAAGCTAGTGTAAAGAGTGTTTTGGAGTTTGGTTTTTAATTTAGGTTATTTGAATTAATTTAGCCCTTTAGGAGAACATTAAAAACTTTTTAAAAATACTAATAATATAAATTGTCGCAGCTAATACTAGAAATGGTTAATGATTAAAATTTTAATTATTTTAATATGAAATTTGCAAAAATTTTTGAGCCTTCTGTTAGGAGGTTAGATTAAGGTTTAAAAATAGGTTTAATAATAAAAAAGTATACGTGAATTTTGTTAGGGTTTATATTTTTAAATTAAGGTTTCTAATTTCAATCATCAGCTATTTCTAGTATTAGCCATGATATAAATTAAGCTCTTTTGAGAACTTAATTTTAAATTTAAATTTTAAATACTGGTTACAATATGTCACATATTATTTATTTGCTATTAAAAGAGTTCTTATTTATATACTACAGCCACGAAATTATAGTATATAATTGAAAATTAAATTGACATAAAATGTTGTACCTAATTTTATAATAAATACTTTCAATATCAACTCAAAATATATTTTTAATATTCTATATTGCACCATATCATCCTAAAATTATTACTTGTGAAAATTACTATATTTAAATACTAAATAATTGTCCTTTCAAATGGCAATATTTGTTTTAATAAACTATCTTATAAAAAAAATTGTTCTTAAAATATTGGATATTGGTATTATCATAAGAGTCTTCTGAGCAAGAGAAATGATATGCATATACAAAATGTACTTTTAGAATATCGCTAAGAATTAAAATTGAATAAATATAATACTATCTTATATTTAACTCTTCCTGTCTCTCATATATTGGGCATTTTAAAAAGTATCAATACACTCAGTATTTTTTAACCAATCAATCCAAACAAAAGTATAAATAAGTCTGTCATTATACTTATACATAAAAATTGCTCTGATAATTGCATAAGACTCTTCTTTTTTTTCTTTTATAATTATAGCATCATTGATATGAAGTTTGATATAAGCATAGAATTCTTTATTGTTATCTAAAAGTGTATACCAAATATATTAGTAAAGTTTAATAGTACGTGTTTTGATATATTTGTTCTGTTTTATGTATTCTGCATATGCTGCAAAAAAATCATTTTTTATTGTAGAGTTATTATCAATGCGATTTGTCAATTGTAAAAATTGAATTTCTAAATGAGTTAGTTGTTTCTAAACTCATATATTGTCTATTTGGATATTTTTTGAAACTATGTCCATATCTAAAGATTTTATTATTATATATGTTAAGTAAAATAAATATATAATATTAATGTAAAAAATACTTTCTTCAGAAATATTTTCTGGATACAAGTCTTCAGTCATATACTATTCTTTTAGGAGCGATTGAAGGCATTAATCTTTAATAATACTTTTCAATCTATCTTTAATATTGAACTGATTATCAGTTCTATTATTAATTAAATATTAAATAGCTTGCAAGACATTAGTATATTGCATCAAGTCAAATTTGACATTTTTTCAATTGGTTCTAAGAATGTCTTGTTTAAAAAGCTTATGAACTATTTCTTTAATAGCACAATTAGAATTAACTAGAGTTGCATAATTTTTGCAGTTTTGTATTAAATGAAAATTGATATGAAGGTTTGGGAGATTTTCAAAGTTATCAGAAAATAGCTTTATAGCAAAAATATAAATCTATTAGAGATTTTAAAAAATTTAATTAAATTTTTACATCAAGTAAATTTATAAGAAATTAATAATACTTCTATTAATATGTAATGCTTTTTTGTAAGTAAGTTTTGAAGATAATTTAAGTCATTTTGAGTTAACTTTAACTTAAAACAATACACTACTACTATTACTCAACATGAAACAATATTGTTAATAATTTGCTTTGTAGATTGTCTTCTTTGGTTAGATGATAAATAGTCATATAACACTGCAAAATCAGTTGAAATAATATTATCTAGAATTAAAAAACATTCTAAAATAAATAGCATTAACATAGTGAGTTGCAATGCATCTAAAAACATAAAAGTTTTGAGGTAAGTAATAGGATTAGACAAATAATGCCAAGTCGATAGTTTCTTAAAATATCACCAATGTTTTAAAAACTGCCTCTTTCCACTTTTATTTAACAAATTAAAAGTATATTTTAATAATTTTTGAACCTTGCCACCAACTGTATAGTAAGTATCTTGAAGTATCTGCAGATAAAGGTCATGTAATAAAGTTAATAAAATGTCTGGTTTTGATCTGATACTATAGCTTTTTGTAAAATCCTCAATTTCTGTCTTGGTTGCATTTTGGTTTATTAATATCTATAATAAGAATTTTTTCAATTAATTTAAGAACAATTACAATAATAATTAAATGAAAAAAATACATTGAATATAAAAAATATAGAAGAATTTACATATAAGAGCCCAAAAATAAAAATAATTACTCAAAGTGAAAATAATTGCAAAATTTTAAAAAAATATTTCAATCAAGAGTTCAAATTTATAATAATAAGATTGTAAATTTTAGCATATAAAATTATATAAATATAATTGTATTGCATTACATTTATTCTCTTATTGTCTTTCATATAAAAATTATAATCACTTTTGCAGATTTTTAATGTAATTAACTTTCTCTATGAATAAATAATGAGCTTTGGTTCTTAATTAATGTATAGTATCCTTCACAAATGGGACCCCCCACAGCAAAAAGGGGGATGAGCCAAAAAATTTAAAAATTTGTTCTTATGATAATTTTATTTTAATTAATTTGATTCTTCGAGATATTGAATTTTTTTAAAAAAAAATTTTTTTGGCCCATGCCCCTTTTTGCTATGGGGGTCCCAAATATTGATTCACTAGTTTGGTATAGCAATAGAATAAACATATTAGTTTAAAACTGAATAAACATTAAAATATCAATATAAATTAGATTTAATCTAGTCGAATTGTTTCTTGGTTCATTAAGCAAAAGGTAAAGTATAAAATATATAAATCAATACATATAACACAAAATTATTTGGCCTAGTGATGCCACCGAAATTGATTTTCAAAAAAGGCCTATTTTGTCTTCATTAGAGCAAATTAAAATTTTTTATAAGAAAGAG
>CAJVPY010006300.1:0-10636 GCA_910591965.1 Dentiscutata erythropus | reverse complement strand
ATATTCTAAAAATAGAAATAGAGGGCCTTCGCAGCATGACTTCGGAAATGTGACATTACTTTAGACCGTCACAACGTCACTCTCGATATAACGTAATACCTCGGGCACATAGTGAAGAATTTTTTAAAATTCGCTTTCATGTGGTTAGTAGTAAATCCATTATATCTAGCTGTATTTATTATGGTGTGGATCTTAATACTATCTTAATCTTGATCCGTTATATCGAGATTTTACTTAGTCTTCGTTATATTAAGAGTCTGTTATATCGACGTGTACCACGAGAAGTGACTAATTAGAATTAATTAAATGAATGATTCTTCGGTTATCATTGGCCACTGCTTACAGTATTTACAATAAACAAAACCTCCATAATTAAAATTCGGGTACTAATTTTAATATAATACATCCCAAAATTACGATATAGTATCCACCTAAATTTGATTCTAGATCAACTTTATAATTTAATATGTGCTAAAAAACTTATTTATTAATTTCTTATATAGATATTAGTAAAATTAAAATAAATTTTAGTTGTGATATTTTGTAAAGTTTAAAATTAAACTACTTGATAATATTCGAACGTTTTGTGTTCATTCTTTTATCGCCGATTTCTTCTTTATATATATTAACAGTGTTTGCAAAATATGGACCAATGAACATGGACATTTATGGACTATGTCAATATTGCCCATATTTTTTCATTGGACATAGGGTACTTAGTCCGTTCCGAAATGTTCCAAACCGAAAAAGTACAAACTAGAGTTAAATTCCGGAATATTCCGAAAATTTCGAAGAAGATGATATGGACATGGACACTATTTGGATTAGTCCATGTCCATATTTGTCCAAGTCCAAATAAAATTTTTATTGGGCATAGTCCAAATGCAAACACTGTATATTAATGACCAATCATAATTATTCCATCATCACCCATGACTGAAATATAACATAACTCGCTTTAGAATATAATAAACTATATTGTAGTTGCATTTACAGAATCATTAGTGCTTTCGCATATAGGGCAATTTAGGATAATTTGGGGATAATAAGACATTCAAAAACAAATCTTTTTATTTTAGGATAATCCGAAAACCAACTTTACTAACAGGGATACTTATCGTCATTATGTCATTAGTTTAAAGTATGGGTATTAATATAAAGGCTAACAAAGTAATGGTACAAAAATTTGGCAGTTCCATGATTTTTGAGATTATGGACCACCAAATTGGGCTTGTGCATAGAAATATACGATATATTGAATCTTAACGATCCAATTACAATCTTAGCTTGCATATAATATTTTCGGTCTGATTTTATTGATTACAGGATTGCACTATTACAAATAGATTATGTATATAACTTCACGTATGATAAATCTGTATCGTGTTACATAAATATAAAAAAGGTTGTTTTTTTATATATATATATGCTTTTTTAACTTATTAAATTTCACTGGACCTCCCTGGACTTCACTGGAGCTTCCATCCAGTGGTAAAAAAGATATGACTGGAAAGGTCTAGTGACAACTTACCATGGAACCGAATATCTTCCAGTTTCATCCAGTTAGTTCCAGTAATCCTTCCAGTTCCAGTGAAATTCACTGGACCGGTCTAGCAACAACACTGATTTAGGTTATTAGTTTGTAAATACTGCGTTTATAGTGGTAGTGGTTAGAAATGTTCGCGTATCTTAGAATCAAGTTTAATAATGTATTGCGAAACTTAATTGTTTATTGTAAAATTAATGTATTTATTGCAAAAGAATACCGGTAATATGTACGTCGTGAAATATGAATTAAAGTAGTTGCAGGTGACCCTTGTTAATATCAACCTCAATAATATCAACCTAAGCCACAAATCAATATTTTCTAAATTTTTATATATCAAAATTTCCTCATATAACAACTTTAATAAGATTCTTCATTAATATCACTATCAACATGATTTAAAACCAATTCAAATGGGTTGATATTAACGAGAGTCACCTGTGTTATGAATCAAATTAATGTATTGTAAGGCTATAATACGCGTCTTCAGAATGTAGTTACTATTTTTTTAAAAAGTTTCATAAATAATAAATCATTGTCTGGGTATGGCCGATACTTTATCCGGGTACGATCAACATTTTTCCGGGTATTTTAACAACCAATCAAAATAAACTTCATTATGAAGAATCCAAATCGATATCATTAAATTTTAAATAGGAAAATGAATAACGGATCACAATCTCTACCATAGTACAACTGAATTAGGATGACTATATAAAATTTATTTCCCTGTGGAATCGTAATCAGAATTTTATAGTATAAATCATGACTGTCTTGATCAGATTAATATTTTAATATAAGAGTATAAAAAAAAGTGATATTCAACCTGCTTCCGCCAATGCTATTACAGTTCTATCACGTGCCAAAATACAGCTCACAATAAATTTAAACAATATTCGTATTCAAGGGGCGGATTTAAGCAATGGAATTTTTAACAATTCACAATTTGTAAGAGCTGATTTAAACAATGTGAATTTTCAAAATGCAAAACTTCAAAGTGCGAACCTCAAAGGTGCATCTCTTCAAAGTGCGAATCTCAATGGTGCAAATCTTAATGGTGCAAATCTTCGGGATTCAAATCTTCAAGGTGCGAGTTTCCAAAATACAATATTTCAAAATGTAAATCTCCAATGCGCAAAACTAGATGTTGATGGTATGAATAATCTTGGTAATTGTTACCGGAATGGAATTGGAGTACAAAACGATATTCAAAGGGCTAATCATTGGTACCGAAAAGCAAGAAGTCTTAAAAAAATCAATAAAATTTCGTATGAAGGAATCGATGATGGCGTTAAAAAGATCTTAAACGATGAAAGATATAAATTATCATGGATTAATTACAATGAATTCAACTCTATTCGAGAAATAGGAAAAGGTGGATTTTCTACTGTATTTTACGCATCTTGGTATAATAAAAATGATAATATTAAGGTAGACGTTGCACTTAAACCAATTCACAATTCGAATAAAATCGCTCAAGAATTCGTTCAAGAATTGAAATGTCATTGTGATATAAGTTATGAAAATCCATCATTTTTAGAATGTTATGGAGTATCAAGAGACGATATAACTAAAGACTATATTTTAGTTTTGCAATATGCAAGTAAAAGTTCGTTACGTCAGAATCTCCAATCTGTAACTCAATTAGTATGGAAAGATAAATTAAATATAATATATTGTATCGCTTCTGATCTTGAAGCAATTCATTCTCAAGAATTTGTTCATCAAGATTTGAATTCTTCTAATATTTTCCTTACCAATTTGCGCAGTGCATATATTGCTGATTTAGGATTATGTAATCATGAAGGTGATACCATTGCATTGGTATTATTCCGTATATGGCGCCAGAGGTCTTAAAAGGAGAATCATGCACTCAAAGAGCGGATATTTACAGCCTCGGTATAATTATGACGGAGTTGGCAACAGGAAAGAGAGCGTTTGATGGAGAGTCTATTAATAGTAATCTTGCGCTGGAAATTTGTCGAGGTAAACGACCTGAATTCTGTGAGGGAACACCAGAGTGCTATGTAAAATTGGCCAAAAGATGCTGGAATTCTGATCTAAATAAGCGACCAACGGCAGCAGATATTTTTTACAGAGTTGGATGTTGGCTTGACGAGATGAAACAAGATGATGATAATGAAGTCAAGAAGCAATTTTTTGAGGCAGATAAGATCAAACCAGTGTTAAAATCACTGATTCATCCAAATGAGTACAGGAGTAAATCGATTAACATCGAAAAGATAACGGAAGCGTTATCAGAATTTGAGATATAAATTCTCAATACCATCGTACTAAGATCGCAGAAGAGATCACCATTTGAGAGCGTTCTCAGACACCTACCTCAATGAATTCAATAAAAAAACCAAACAAACCAATCAGATTCGTTATTGAGTCTATTGAGGTACGTAGGTGCCCTGAGTATGTCGAGATCATTGATAATTAATAATTCTATTTTTTTATTTTATTCTATTTTTGATTATGAAAAATGAAGATTCAGCTTATTTTGTAATTTTATCATTATTTTTATGATATATTGTAAGTACGTAATAATATGATTATAACTAATTTTCACCCATGGTGATATCACCCGGTATTATAAAATTTTTATTAAAATAAATTTACGTGTTTAAGATTAGGGTTAGGCTTAAGCTAAAGTTAGGTTAGGGTTTGAGTAAGTGGGTTTATATATGTAAAATTCAAAGCTGAAAACATTTGCTTAGAAGTTTAAATATAGTTTTCATAATAAAATTTAGAGTTATTGAAAGTTTTTTAAAGTTTTTCTTTTCTTCGCTTTGTTTTGGTTACACGAAATCTAGCGGTCTGATTGGTTTTTATGTACTAGGTGATATCACCTAGGGTGAAAGTTAGTAACATTCTTTTTAAAAAATCAATTTTATCTTGATTTTATTAATATAATTAACTTTATTACATAATTTTTTAAACAATTTTCATTATACAAGAGTGAATGGGGCGCCACTGGTGCCCCTTCTCATTGTTCCTGTAGAAGTGGTAAATTATCATATCATAATTTTGTATTTTTTGTAGATAATTACAGTCTAACCTCTTTATAATCACACCCTATATAGTCACAACTCTATATAAGCACTCAAAATTGTGCGACAGACTTAAATATAGTAAAAAAACCTCATTATAGTTACAAATCACTATCACTATTTATTTTAAACTTTTATTAATAAATAAACCTCATTATAATCACTAATTTCTAACTATATAATTACAAATAAATTAATCTAATTGGCTATATATTATATAGCACTACCTAGAAAAATAGTGATTAGATATTTTCTGGTTTGAATCTAATTTTAAAATTTAATTGCTAGTGTCATGGTTTAAAGATTAAATCTGTGGCCTTAATGTTCTGGAGTAAAGTTTTAAACCCATAACTTGGATGCGATTTGGAGATGCTAAATGCTCAAATGACCTGAGCCTATAGTTGTTAGATGAAACCTAAGCCCAAAATGACGAAACCTCTGATAAAAGACGAAACCTCTGATAAAAGACGAAACCTCAAATTCTGCTGATGAAAGACAAAACCCAAATTAAAAATGACGAAACCTTAGTGCTAAAAAATCCTCTTGGTACTCCCCTCCTGCTAAAAAAAAAAAATAATAATAAAAAAAAAAAATAAACTAAATTGATGAACTTTATGATAATAGTGAATCCCTACTTTTCTCGCTAAAAAATTACTAGTAAAATTTTAGTCTAGATGAAGCTATCAATTAAAATAATAAATTATCTCTATAATTTAGATATTTAACCCGTCGAATGAGGCTTCTTATTTATATTTATTACTGAAGATGTTTATTGACTAGTACGTATATTTAGGTTTTAAAAGCCAATTGCAGAAATTATAAATAGCAAATAAGCTATAGCATCTATGTTTAATGCCGAAGATGTTTATTGGCTTGACCTGGCTTGTATATTTATATTTTGAAAGCCAATTACAGAAATTTTATAATTGAGGATCATACCTCTTATCAATTTTTATTATCTATGCTAATTTATTAATAAAAAGTCTTTTATTGATTTAGCCAATAGGCATAATGATTTTTTAATTGATATCAATATACAAAATATGTGGAGTAATCTTAATTGTGCTAATTTACTTAATTGATCAATTACTTCTTAAGTTACTTATTAAAATTGATACAATTGTATATTTTAAAATTTAGTTTTATATAAACATAAATGTAGGAGCCAGTGGTGCCCTTACTTACGTTTGTCTCTGTTTCACATCTTTTATAATCACAATTTATAATTTTTTTTATAATTGTGATTATATAGAGGTTTAAATTTTATAATCACACCTTTACATAATCACCATATTAGGGCGCAACTAACTTGGTGATTATATAGAGGTCAGACTGTAGTATAAATATTGTTGACTATAGCATTGATATAGGGTTTTATAGTTACATATTATTGGGTAATTAGTTAGTTAGATAATAAATTAGATAATTCTTATAAATTTAAGATTGGTAATGGTAATTCTTTGTTAATCAATTTTATTGTCAATTGTGTAATCTATATATGCATAATTAGAATGTATTTTGTTTAGAAAAAATTCGTTGCTTTTTTTTCAATTATATGATTAATTAATTAGGTATAGCTTAACTCTTTCTGACGATCATTTGGACCAATCCTTCTGATGAAAAAAAAATAAGTTTGCTGGAGTTGAAGCTGAAGTAGATGCATATTAATGGTTTTTATAGAGGTTAACCAAGTTGGTCTTCTCTCTGCTTTGGCTTGATAACTCCTTTATATCTTTATCATGCAAGTTAGAAGCATTCCTGTATATGAAACTGGCAGAAGGGTGTGCCCTTGTGCAAAAAATTCTAATGGAAGAGGTCTCTCACTTTCAATAACGAAGTTACATATGCACCTGACTTATCTGGAGAACAGCAAACAACTGTTTTAAAGAAGCCTTATACTCTTTTCTTGGCCAAGTGGTTTTTTCTCTCCTTTCTTGCTTCCTTGTTGGTCTTTCAAAATTTTTTCATAAAAAGTGAGATTTGGCTTACCCCCTACAAAAGATCGATATTGTTTACTTTTCAAATTCAGTCAGACTGGTAGATAGCAACACATATACAGAAATGGATATGATGTTTAAGTACTAGAACAGGTTCCAGTTAAAAGAAATTTCTAAGTCTGGGCCAGAGACGTTGATGGCACACATCTAATATAAGATGCAGCTTAGGTTTACAGCCATGGCCAAACAATGGACCGGAGAGAAAATATATATTAAGGCTTAGTCTTACAATTGAAATATACAGATATTGTATTTGGTATATAATTTTTATTTTTTATCTAGCATGGGTTATAATAGTGTGTGTTAGGATTTTTTTTTTTTTTGTTGCTTTTTCTATCTTCTTTCCTTTATAATTGAATAGCATTTAAAGTTTTCCTTTTTTTCCTTTCTTTTTGTTTTTGTTTTTCTTCTCTTTTGTTTTCTTTCTTTGAATTTGGTTTATTCTTTTGTAAATATGGTTTTTGGTTTTTCGTCTTGTGCAGAAATAAGGGTCAAACTTTTTGCTGGATCTAGGTGGGAAAAGTTTATAAAAGAGGAAAGAATCCTAACACGGTATACAACAACCTGTTTGTGATCTTCGGGTATCTCGTCATACTGAAATTTCAAGGAAGTTTAGAATTCCTGAGTAGATTAATAGTTGTTATAGCAGGTCACATTGGGCATTTCTTGCTTGGTGAGTTTTTATTAGATTAGAGCAAAAAGCATTAAAGAATATATACTTGAGAGTATTAAATTCACATCGTAGCTCAAAATAAATAAAGAAAGAATCGCTTAAAAAAAAAAAAAAAAAATTAGGTATAGCTTGAATGTTAGTACCGTATAGACTCGAAATAACGTGCAGGGGTGAAATTTCAAATTTCAGCCTAAATTAGACTTAATTCAGGCTAAGATTTGAAATAACGCCTCTGTGCATTATTTCGAGTCTATACAGTAGTTATTTGGAATAATCAGATTAATTTGTACGTATTTTACTAAGTGTGTTTGAATCTTATAGGATTTTATATTTAAGAGTATATAAAATATATATATATACATAGATTTAAATAAAGTATGCCAATTCATACAGAAATTTGTTTACTAGTTTGTTGTAATCTTAAAGCTTTGATTGCTAAAGTTTATTGTTCGTATTTGTGTTGTGATTTTTTAGTAAAATATTTGAAGATTGTTATAATTAATTATTAGGCATCTTATTAAACCAAGTATCTATTGTTTTATGAACATCCCAAGCATCAGAATGTTCATATGGATCAGAATCTATGCATTTATTAGCCAATTTAATAGGAGTTTCAGATGCAAACTCTGGTTGCAATCCTTTGCAAATTTTGACTGCAAGTTTTAAATTGAATTTATAATCATCAAAAGGTCTTTGTTCATTTGACATTTCTGCTATAATAATACCAAACCTATAAATATCTGCTGCTTGTGTAAATTGCCATTTTTCTGCTAAAACTTCAGGAAGAACATAGGGCATGACACTGTAAGTTTCGCTTTCTAAAACATTATCATCTTTCTTTTTAGACAATCCTAGATCTGTGATATAAGATGGTTGGTTTTGCAAAATATTACCACTATAAAAATTAGCATAAATATATATATATCTGTGAATGTTATCTAGCTTATCTGAAATATCTTCAAGTATCTGCAATTTGGTCTGCAATGTAAGTATATTAAAAATTTTTTAAAATATTTATAAAGACTCTCATCATTAGCATACTAAAATACCATCAAATATTCATTTGTTTTGTGTTCTGAGTTATTCTATATATTGTGAGCATTGTATAATTTAATATACTTTTATAAAACTTTTAAACTTAAGGTTTAAACAATAAATTAGTTCAGTAAACTATTATTAATAAATTAATAAATTATCAAAGCAATAAATAAATTTATTTCTTTTAAAAAATCAAAATTGTTATCTTTTGAACTAGTTAATGTCTTGAGTGCAATGATGCTAAATGGTTCATATACTTTTTTGTAAATATAGTTTTCATCAACTTTTTGTATGCTACCCAACCAGGTTGCTGAATATACAAAACCAAATCCACATTTACTAATTTTTTTAATATCAGATAATTTATCAAATAGAATCCATTCAATTGCATTTTTATAACTCTAGGCTCTAAGTTAGAATTCCTTCATACAATCTTCAATATTTTTATTTCTAATTGTCTACTGTCAGAGTCACTTGGTAGGCTTCAGAAGTGTTATCTTCATTACAATATGCATATTTTCTATATTTGGCTTAACTATATAATATATAATATTTTATTTCATATCTGCAATTTAAACTTTATATCAAATATAAATAAATTATTTTATACTTACTGAATAAATTACTGCGAATGAAATAAACTTGTTTTGCTCTTTTTAATTTTATTGATTAATAAATATTTTTTATATTCATGGCTAAAATAACCAACAATAAATAAATATTTATAAACTTAAATAAATGTACTTTATAATTACTCCCTAATAAATAAAAGTTGTGTAAGAGATCTCAATTTTAAATAAAGAAATTACAAAATATTATAATAAAAAAAATTAAAAATTAACTTACTTTTTATATCATTTCTACACCAATTCTATAAAGATAACAAACAGCAGTTTTTCAAATTTCCATAGAATTACCAGCCTTAGCAAATTTCAGATAATATATAAATGCTTTATAACAATAACCAACTTGATACATTCTATTAGAATTATTCATGTTTGCCAATTTTTGATAATGTGTAAATACTTTGTTTTCATTTTTTTCAACTCCAATTCCATATTCGTAACAATAACCAAGCCAGAAAATTCTATCTAGATAGTTCATATCTGCTAATTTTTGTCAGTTTGTTGAAGCTATCAATTAATCTGGTCAAATTTTCATTGGACATTTTTGATTAAAAAATAAAAAATAGATACATACCATAAAGTCCCAAATATAAGCAACCCCTTAGATTTTAACACTAAAATATGAAAAAGATAAAATAAGCAACCCTATAAGCAAAATAAAATTAAGAGTAATTTTTATTAATATTGACTAATAGAATTAAGTATTTCAAAAGTTACTAAAATTAAGCAACCCTTCTAAAAAAATCAGCCAAAATAGGTAGCTTAGAGGGTTGCTTATATTCGGAACTTTACGGTATTACAATTTGCTGTTACTGTTTTTTTTTATTTACAATAGTTACATATGCAATACTCAAAATTATGCAGATGCTGTTTTCAGTCTACAAACATAGCAAGCAAATATTATCAACTAAAAAATTCAGCCACAAACCTTAACTATTCTGATGATACATAGTAAGTGACTTACCAACACATGCTACTAACATTATACATATCTACAAAGTGCGTATAGTAAACAAAAGTTACTTTTTAAAAATTATAGATGACAACTGAGAATGTGAATAAAAATAACTGATCATTTTTCTATATTCACATTTCAATTTTCACTTATTGATTATCAATTCACAGATCGATTATATATAATTACAATCCTGTTATAACATAAATTACACAAACGATCACATGCAAATGGGTGGAAATCAAGTAAATTTATATATATTCATGATCTAATTTATTTTGAAAAAATCCAGAAAATATAGTGAATTCCTGTGACATGTAATCTGCAACAGTTTATACTACTATATTACTGTAATTTGACATAATTTAAGAATATAAATCTCAAAATAATTAAGTACAGACACACGTAATAGCTAGTAATTATTATATTTTAAGATTTTGATATACTGTATTTAATAAACTTTCCACACTATATTTTTACATAATCATAACATACAAATATACTATAATCGAATAAATAATAAAAAGGCAATAAACATCAAAATTGGACAGAACCTGTTTGAAATCATAAGTTATGCACTTATGTAAAGAGTTAGTTCTAACCAATCAAATGCTTTGGTATAGACAGAACAGCCATGACAGCAGGGTAATTTTATAATGTTTTGATAAGTTAGTTAAATCAATAATAAATTTTAATAATAAATTTTAATAATAAATTTTAATAATTATTTTAAATAGCATTTACA
>CAJVPY010006299.1:0-10637 GCA_910591965.1 Dentiscutata erythropus | reverse complement strand
TCTATACTGATCTTTTTTTACAGAAGACAGACAAAGAGTTAAAGAATACTATAATATGGGTTAAAAAAAATTTTATTGAGTGAAACCACAAGTTGTCAATTGACAATGTGGTTTTACATAGTAAGTGTTACTGTAAAATTTTTTTTTTATATTGTGTAACTCAGGGATCTTCAAGCCAATCAAATCAAATATCCACCATGCTATAAAAAAATATTTAAAATATAAGCTTCTACACTTTAGCTTAAGTAAAACCAACTCTCAAATTTTGGCTCTTATTTACTTTTTTGATTAAAGCTAATTAGAATTAATTATTGTTGATTACTTAAATTAGACGTTTTAAACTATATATTTAAAAGGGTCTGTTAGTGTAAAAAAATTTTTTGTTAATATATAACTTTGTAGATAGTAAAAGGCATATGCAGCCAATTAAATTCAAGAATTAGTCTGTAGATCATTCTAGAATGTGATTTCCTAATTCAGTATATTCCTTGACTGTATTATACAAAAATCAATACTTTGTATAATAGTAACTTTGCTAATCCTTATATTTGTGCATTTAATTCAAGATATTTCAAGAACTACTAGGCCAATTTTAATGATCTAACTACTATTTAACTCAGAATAATCTCCTCTACAACTTTATTTAGATCTTGAAGTTATCTTTACTTAATAAATTAAAAAATTACAAAATAACAAATCTAATGTAATACAATTTAATAAAATTATTTATATTAGTAGTCTAAACATTATTATTATACAAAATACCAAAATATGGTTTTTATATATATAAATTTCTTGAAATAATAATGTTATACAATTTTTTTTAATAATTAGATTTGTTAGTATATAAAAATAGGTTATATATTATTGTTATATGAACTTTATTAGTATTATAAAATTTTTATATATAGAAGTTTTACATTATATACAAATTTTTTTATTATATAGCTATAAATTTGTTAGTATATAAAAATAGGTTATATATTATTGTTACATAAACTTTATTAGTATTATAAAATTTTTTATATATTGAGAAAGATTTTACATTACATACAAATTTTCTATTATATAGTTATAGATTTGGTCTAAGTGATTATTAGAAAGAGTTTTGAATATCTGTTCTAGTATTATTTATACAATTATATAATAATTTTAGTATATATAAATATAGTTAACAAATATTAAATTTTTAGTCAAAAATTATATTTTATACTGTTATAATTATGTATTGGACAACAATCAGGTGATTGCAACTGCAAATTTGATCAAAGTTATATCAATATACAAATATAGTCAAACTTTTATAAATGGGTTATATATTAGAATCCCAATACACAAAATTTTAATACACAAAATCCCAGTAACAAAATCTCAATAAACAAAATTCTAACAAATTAAAATTCTAAAAATATTAAAATTAGGATTTTAATTTGTCAGGATTTTGTGTATTGGAATTTTGTTGCCAGGATTTTGTGTATTGAAATTCTGATCTTTTATAAATGCAATATCTCTCTAAATACATGTTTCTGGCCTAGATGTAAGAAATTATTAGTGCTAAATATACATTCTATATTCTGCAAATACATATTTACTCAAAAGATTTTCTATATCATACTAATCTCTTTAAATGCATGTAGCCAATCAGAATTTAGTATTCAAGTTGTGTTATACAAGCCTACAAATCAAATATTAAAAGCTGCAATTTGATTAGCTTTCTCTAATTGCAAACCTCTCTAAATGCATAATTAAAGCTAATCTGTATATATTGCATTTAGAGAGGTTTGACTATAGCAATAACTCTATTAACTAATAAAATTAATATAAATAAAAATGAATTAAAAAGTTCTAGAAAATAGTAAATAAGTATTTATATTCTTAATTTGGGACTTAAAATATTCTTTATACTTATAACTAAAGAATAATCAATATGAATAACACAATTTAAAAAATAGTAAATATTGGTGAATAATATATTTTAAAAAATGATAAATATCAATAATAAAAATTAAGAAGTTTATACAATAGTAAATAAGTATTTTTTAATTTGTAAGCTTGATTTATTATACTATTTTAATTTTAATGATTAATAACAGATACAGGACATATCCTCTTGGTTGTTGTCACATATAAATCAAATAAGTTGACCCACCCAAATTTATATGTAAAATTTGGTAAAAAAAACACTATTCTTTAATTTACTTAAGAAAGTAAATATAAAAAATAATTTTAAATATAGGACTTATATTCTTTAGTATTTGATGATTCTTTAACAAAATTATAGAACTAAATACCAAGTAGTTTTAAAAAGATCTTAAGAAATCTCTATTCCAAATTTATACTTTACTTGGGCTTTTCTACAAGGCTCTATATTTAATTATTGGCTTCTTATTAGGTTACAGAGTATTTTTCACCTCTAGTCTAACTTGAACCATGGGCCTTGACTAGCTTTGTGATAGGTTTGGCAGCTTAGCTGCTTAGCTATGAAGCCAAATCTATAAAGTAATAATTAAAAAATAAGTTATAAGCAAATTTATACTAATTTATTTGTCTAAAATTGCTTTTATTAAAGTTCAAAAAAATAGTATATATTAATAAATACAAAAAAAATTATATATTTATTTTAGAATTATTATTTCTTATACCAATGTTTAAAAATTATTTTATTAAAATTAAAATCATAGTGCTTTAAATAAATCAAGATTTTTATATAAAATAATTTTTTTCAAGCTTACTAAAACACATAACTGGTGTTCAACACCAGTATATGTATGCTGTGTAACATGAAAATCAGTATCAAACCAAAATAATTAAAAATTAAATTTGATTAGTATTAGGTTTAGGGTTAAAGTTTGGAATAGAGCAAAGACATAATTTATACCAAAATTTTGCAAGAATTTTTTTTTTTGTTAGAGCTTTAAAGATAATTTCATAAGCAAAATTTCAAGTTATTAAAGATTTTTTAAAAAACAATCATTTTTTATGTTACACCTGATATTTATGTTACACGACATATAAATAATTTTATTGGATAAAATTGATGTGGTGTTAGCACCGCTGGGTCGTTTTAGTAAACTCATTTTTTTTTATATAATTTAATTAATATAGATTGGATATAATGTTTTTTGTAAGGTTTTTAGGAATTTTGAACATTTTTACTTAGAACCTCGACTATATTTATTTAGTACATTTTTAAGATATATTATATTGGTTATTCTTAGCTACCAACACAAAATAAAAATTTTCTTATTTTTATTATTATTTGATCTAATTAACAGATTTATAAAACAACGTTGCTAAATTAATATAACATTATACGTTTAAGACATACAATATAATAATTATTGTATTTGGTTATACTAATAAAAGTTGTGACTTGATAGTCTGTATTTAAGCTTTCATATTTCCAAACTAAAAGCTAAAATCATAGAATATTTAGGAGTAAAAACACTTATCGTACTTAATTTTATGAAGATTATTACAAAATGAATACCCAATTGCATTTTATATTAACTTTGCATGAAACAAATCATAAACTTTTAAATAATAAGCTAGCTTAAATAATACAAAATATTAAAGGCCGAGAGCAAACTTAAAATTTTTCTCTTTATTTTATTGAAAAGATCCTTTACAACTAATTTTACAGTTTTATATACAGTAATCTAATCTAATATAAAAAAATGAAGCCTGTAAACGTCTAATTTTATTGTATAGTTCAAAAATTTAGAAATAAGTTATACATTTTAAATAATAAATAACTTACAAACACAATACTATTTGATGCTATAAATAAAAAAAAAACCCCAGTATTTTTCTTTATCACAAAACAAAATAACAATTTAGAAAAATAATTTTCTAAAAACACTTATGGCACATTAAAATACAAATAATCATATTTCAACAAAACAATGCCTACTCATTTCCTTCAGTGAATACTTTCGACCGACGATGAGAATGAGATTTTTGGATTTTTTCCTTTTCTTTATCATTTTTTTCTTTTAAAGAATTTGTTAACCTTATCTGTTCAGTGCGTAGTCGATTGACCATACTTTGCAGAATTACTAGTTCAGTCTTTAATCCTTTGTCATTGTGCTTCATACTTTTTGAATTAATATCATATTCATCGTTTTTAAAATAATCGTCTTGACAATCCAAACCGTCAGTATGATCAACATCTGATACTTTTGCTGCCAAACTAGTTAATAGACTTGCATTTATTTGAACGGTTTCAGCTAATGGTTCCGGATTATTGTCTTGCAAACTCGATATCACTTCGGTTATTCCGGCATTTACTGTACGAATGATTTCTACCGCTTCCTCACGCTGAGAATACAAAAGTTCAAAATCACGTTTTAGACGCTGGCATTCTTCTTCGTACACATTTTGACTACATTTTGTCGATTCTAAACTACGACGTTTGAACATAGACATCATTTTGGTTTAATAATTATTGCAAGGAATTTTAATCAAATGAAAAGTAAAATTTTAAAGACGAAAATGAAATTTTCAGTAAATTTATTTTTTCAAAGATGTTAGTTAATGCACTTAAAAGACAAGGATGAAATATCAAGTGGTCAATGCATGCAGGTACAGACGCCGTGCATGTTAAGTGACTCATGCTAATGCAGTACTTGAGAACCATAGGACAATAGGATTTCTTTTATAGGTATTTATTTTGCATAATGATCGATATTCCAGAATTAAGTTTAACAGTTTAGTGGAACAGTATACGTACAATATATGCTTTCGGGGTAATTTGGCAGATCTTGTCTTAACAATAGTCCTACGACAATAACGCTTATCGCACGATAAACAATATAATCTCTACATTTGACAAAGACACCCTAAATTTTCTCTCAACTATATCGATAAATTAAAACCCAAATTCATTGTAGCAAGCATCTTAATTTTACACTTTCGTAACGGTAATATAATGCAAAAATCAAAAAAATACAGTATTTGTAAGAGTATATAATTCACATAGATATTATAGTTGCACATGCTTGGACTAGAAAACGTATCGCTACACTGAAATTTATAAGGCTGCTGATGACCTACTGTAGAAGTAGCCAATAATAAAGTTGCAGACAAAATATTTTATTTAGTATAGATTCACATTGTCATTGTTTTCTCTCCGAACGCTCTCGGTTGCCCGCATGCTTTTGTAATAATAAGTATAGGAAGAAATCAGTCTTACGTATTCAAGTTACAGTTATTTAGTGTTCTAATATTTATTGTTTAAAGTATTTTGATAAACCAAGAAAAAAAAATTTTTTTTTAAAAAAAAAACCGGTATTTAATAATGGGATTGGGAATATATGATTTTATAAAGACAAGTTTATGTTTTAAAATTTTCAATTCCAGCTTATCGTTATGTTGGCGTTTTCTTTATTTGTCTAGACGTTACATTTTGTAACGGGTCAAATACGGGCTAGAGACATCTGAGCTAATGGATAAATGGACTAAAATGTACTAAGATAATTGGGTTGCGTGATGCTGGGACCCTGCAGCTTCTGCCTGACTTGGTCATTGTATCCCGGACTTACTCCTGACCAATTTTCGATACATGATCTAACTCATTTGTCTAACCAATTCTGAAACAAATTAGTTAGGCTGAATCATAAAACTATGATTGTAATCGGTCCAGTCCATTTTTAGTTTGGTTGCGTAAAGAACTTTTTTTTAATTAATAATAAACTGTTTATCAGTCATCATGCACTTGTATATATCGTTTTATTGAAGTTAACTCAATCGTAACTCATCTCTTTTCATTTTCAATTATTTCGCTTATTTAACTTTAAACCAAAGCTAGATGAATCATACTCCTTATTATAGTTTATCGTTCGTTATCAAGTTCAGCATTGTTATGATATTCATACAGCAGCTGCAACGTTATAAGACTATTAAGTATCATGTGTTTGTTGATGACCAAATAGCCTGATATGGTTCTAATACAACGTAATATTACGGAGCAGACTAAAAATTCTAAAAACTCTTATTCGTAGAACATCCGGAGAATCCCAAAATATTCATTTTGTGTAATGGGGAGTTCTCAGCTGAACTAGTCGAGTATTTGTTTTATTGAAATCACAGGTCTTTTGTAGACTTGATAATTTACAAAATTTTTATTCATAATTTTACAACTTTTGCATATAAATTTTACAAATTTTGCAAACGTTTAAAATTTGGTTCAAGCAATAACTGGAAAGAATAATTATGTAGCGAAACACTAACTACGTACGTATGCACCTAAATCGTAGGTTAAATTTTCTAGACAGGACCTTTTTGGTTAACACTAAATGACCCCATTTTTATCAGGGAATTACGGATGAAATAATTTAATTTTTAAAAACATATGACTTAACCACGTTGTCTTTTAACCAAGAAATGGCATTATCGACTTGGATAACTCGGTTCGCTCAAAAAAGTTATGGCTCAGCATGAGTTATGACTATTAGAGTTGGCTTGAGCCATAGTCTTTAGTCACGTCTCAGACTGTGGCTCAAGCCGTAGCTTAAGCTGAAACTATAAGCTGTGGTTTAAGCAATGATGAGATGGTACGGCTACATGTTGCGACTAAAACAAACAATAATCTTATTATTTAAAAATATTTTATTCAAGATTTCTTGACAAGCTTTTAATAACAAACTCGAACATATATGGTCCCTTAAAATGCAGAAAAAACAAACGATAGTCTCTCAAAAAGTCAAGTTTATTTGTATAGAACGATCGGTTGGATGTGTAAGGGTGAGTTCGGAAGAAAATTTTCAAGATATTGATTGTTTTAACCTCTAATTAAATACGTATATGTAATATATTTTTTTTATGCATATACGTATAATTAATATAAATTTAGGACAAGTTAAGATGCTATTCTTGGAAGTTCACTTAGCAAAAAACTTAATCAATCGTGATTGTGCTAAATTTTGGGTCTGACCAAATCGGCCCACATGGGTAATGCAAAGTTACGTATTCTTTTCATTTTAACCAATTAGAATTCATGAAAATTATTAAACCCGATTCTGTTTTTGACATGTTCTAAAATTATTAATTTTGCTAAAGTAAGAATAAAAAAATCTTTTAATTATTCGGAAATGGTATTCCTTGCAATAATATGATGAAATGAATGATTGTACGATACGTACGTATAGTGATGGGATTTTTGAGTTTTTAACTAATAATATTAATCCAAGAGGTCCCATCATTGCGTATGTACGTACGTACGTACATGAAAATTATTTCAAAAGGATTCATCCACAATAAAATGAGCTACTGTAATACCAGTAATACAAATGATATAGTCAGATTGGATCGGCATTTATCGACTAGGACATGATGTTCATTTTTCTTCCGATCCTTAATTCCCAAAATTAATTGTCTTTTAGATATTGTATTACTACACATACATTTTAGAACAAAGAAAATAGGCAGCTTCTAGAATCAGAAGCATTTTAAAGAGTTCTAGAATAAAATTAAGTGCTCATACGTCACCTAGAATAAAAAGTGTTCATACGTCACTTTTTAAAACTATAAAATGGGAATGAAATAGCGTTAGTGGGGCCTTATACAGACTCAATCGAGTTTGAAGCGTCTTAATTGCGCCATATTGCTTCACACTACAGTCAACTCTCGTTAAGCCAGACCTGAAAATACCGAACATTTAAAACCCTTTAAACCAATTTTTTAACCCGTCATTTTAAAAATCTTACATAAAAGCTCGAAAAGTTCGGTGTAGTAGATTTGACTGTACGGCGTATAAGGTATTTAAACAAGGTAATTATATTTTAAATTATATTTAATGCTATTTGTTATTTTGACTCCAACTTATATTACATTTTATTGTTACAATTCGTTCATTCAATAATTCAGGTCCCTAGGCCAATTTTACAACTTTACATTCTTTAAATTAGCAGCACTACTTTTTCATCAATAATCACTTTTTTAAAATGGCCAATCTTGCTGGACAAGTCGCAGGCAATCCCAATTTACACAACGCGGACCCTACTACCATTATACCTGAACTAGTTAATTCATGGGATCAACCAAACTACATAACTGGATCCGATGTCCTTAAATCCAGAGTCAAGCAAATTTGTAATGTTGTTCATAATGTTTTTGACTCCAAGATTATTCTCGAGATAGCTCGTCAAATTTGGACTGATTCCACTTCGCCTGAACAGCGAGATATGTATACTAACTTCGCATCTCGTGCAAACCAGCAAAAATTTGGATGTTCAGTTAGGGATCCTGGCATTTTGATCGAACCACCCACTGAGCCATTGATTTCCATTCCACCAACCAAACTTTCAGATTCGCTGTTGTATGGTGATGATATTCCTCAGCAATCTTTTGGTAATTAAGTGGTTAATATAAAGGATAGTAAACATTCAGCAGAACACTTCTTCATTATCCTACGCTAGACATATTTCTACTTATAGACGTATATCTATTTTAGAGTGGGATTGTCATTGAATATACATTAGATATCATTGTATACCTTCCTTATATTATTGAAATGAGAAATTACCTTTCTAAAATATGTTGTGGAATGAGAAATTATTCTTTCCAAAATATGTATATATTACAGAAAGAGACAATCTGGTTAAATTTGCAAATAGACGGTTACCTATAAACTAGGTGTACCAAAAATTAATTGTAATTAAATTTTATTACAATTACGTTTAATTAAAATTGTTATAAAAAAAAAAAAAAAATGTGACCAATTAAATTGTGAATAATTACAAATAATTGCAATTTTTTTTATAAACTTTGCTATGATAGAAAGCTTTAGACTTTTCTGTAAAACGTTCTATATATTTTGATGCATAGTAATTGTAGCTAGAAAAAAAAATCAATCACATTCAAATAAAGAACCACAGTAAATTGCCATTAACGGTAATCGTATACTATATCGATATTAATATGGGATCTTTGCTAGGAAAATTACCCTTCGAGATTTTCCGATCGGGCTAATTCGGAAAAATGAAGTATAAGATTTACATATGAAAATCGATATTCCGATCAGAAAAACTTAGACCGGAAAATCTTGAAGGGTGATTTTCCTAACAAGGATCCCACGTAATGTCAAAAAATTTTCAGGTAATGAGAGATCTGCAAGTTGCAGCACATATCGATCTATATGTTTTTTGAAAAAAAGACGGATGGGTTTCACTTCTAAGTTAACATTTGTATCTTACAATATAATTAGTATTCTTTATTATAATGAAAAATTTTGTTATTTTATATTTTTATACTATCTATGTTTTTTCCTTTTACGCCAAAAACTTTTGAAGTATCTTACTTTGAATTGGCGATTGATACTATCGACGAAATCAAACTCGAAATTTGATTGGTTGGCACTCGCGTTATTAACTACATAACTTAATGCTAACTTTTAATTATTCACATCTATCTATTTTATTGGATATAGAATAAGTTGCCATTGGACCATTTAAAGTTCTAAACTGAATTCGCTTTCAAGACACGTACGAACCCAATCATTGTTTAGAGGTTTTTTTTTTTTACATAATTTAATATAGTCTCTTAATAATGGCTAAATGGTATTTAAATTTCATTAGAAAATGTAAAGAGGATAATTTCACTTAATTTTCATTTTCTAACTAGATATTATCTTAAGGATTAATTATAAAATATTGATCACAGTTTCAAGACAAAATATAATTTTGATTTTGATTATACTAGGAAACAGGAGCTATTGAGGTCCGGAGCCTTAGTATTTGGATTTTAATTTTATAGATTTCCTTTAAAAAATTTATAATACTGTATATCATTTAAAGCAACAAGGCTACCACCAACAATGGTACGTATATATATGAAGATATATATAACAATTGCTGAATTATTGTAGCATATCAATAATAAATAGAACGTTCTCAACTCAATAATTTCCTTTTACTTGATTTAATAATCTAAATAAAATATAAAAATAATTTAAAAATAAGCAATAAATTTTGTTATTTATAAGTAAATCAAATATTACTTACCGTCGGGAACTTCAACAAATTTAATGCGTTGACTGGGTTGACTTGCTAAAATATATGCATATAAATATATTAAAACTATGGTTTAAATCAAATTTAAGAAAATAAATATCATTACCTGTATTACCTGCATTTACTATATTAACAGATTCAAAAATATTTACAATTGTTAACATATTACAGTACTACCTCTTTAAAAAAATGTATAAATTTTATTACCTGGTTTAGGGAGTTTGGAAAGATTCAAAAGTCGACTTGTATAAATAGCTTGTGGATGTGTCTGATATTCGAATTGTGCCGATTTGATTTGATTATACGATAAGAAATTTTTGCCTAAGCCTTTAATATTTTTAACCTGCTTATATAATTCAGTTTTTTCATCCTTTTGATCTCCGTAAAAATGTTTCAGTGTATTAGCTAATTCTTCAGCAGCTGGTCGGTTTTGAGGTTCTGCGTCTAAGCACTTATTCATCAGATCCAAAAGCAGTTGAGGAACTTCGCATCTAATTTTAGGTCTGAGACCTTTACAAATATTAAGTGCAAGGCCGAAATCATGTGGAACATCATGATATGGAGGATATCCAGTAAAAACTTCCGACATAATTATTCCGAAAGAATAAATATCTGATTTTTGAGTGT
>CAJVPY010006298.1:0-10638 GCA_910591965.1 Dentiscutata erythropus | reverse complement strand
ACCTCCGAAGTATATGGCGCACCAACCTGGTACACATTTTCCGTTTGCCTGAAGTTTATTAAATGACGTGTTGCACGAGTTGTTACGTCGTACCCATGGGATAAACTAGTTATTTAATGGATATCGGTAGACACGGTGTATTCCACAGAATAATAGTAAAACTACGTGGCCTCCGGCCACGTGATTTTACTATTATTCTGTGGAATACACCATATCCACCGATATCCATTAAATAACAAGTATATATTTGTCTTTAAAGTCTTTCTTCCAGTGATTCATGAAAAGAGATAGCATCTCAGATATCAGAGGTGGTAAGTTATTCTTTCTACCTTCTAGACCTTTGAAAAGATCAATGTAATCTAGTCCTCTGAAAATCATCAAGTCGTCAAAAATAAAAGCGAAATAATAGTAAGCTTGAATGCCAGAGGAATTGTGAGAGCCGGACATAAGAGATGCATTGAGCCTTAGATCATTTAGTTTAACATCAAGTTTGTATTCATCAATAACACATTGAGAAATGGTGTCAATGTCGTTGAAATAATTTAACTTGACATCGATGGATCGGTTAATCCCGAAGTATTCCAAGAGTCCCAATATTGTTTTGCTTTCTTTTTTATCTCCATCGAATACAAATGTCTTATTACTCATATTGATGATAGCGATAGTAATCCAATTGCAAGAGAAAAAGAAGATATGTATATTGTGTTAAGGAAATTTTGGTGGTATTTATAATTTAAGAATAATTAAGGCTAAGGCGGTTTGACACTTCAAGGAATTTTTTAAGCAGTTTCAAGCTTATCTGCAATTGAACACTTGTTTTCTGAATTATCCCGAGTGATGCACCTTTTATATTACGAAGGAACTAAAGACAGGGAACTGCACTTTGACGAGAGGGAAATACGTACGTACAGTACAGTACGTGCATTATGAATGACGCCAAGGGAAAGATGCTTTTTTGAATATTTACTTTTAATAAAAATATCTTAAAATCAAGTAATTGAAACTTAAGATTTTAAAATTGTTCGAATCGTCTCATAAGGACGATTCAAATGATATTGAAATAATGAGTGATAAAGTAAATGTACAAAAAGTATGACATAAAGATTTCTTTTGACAGCACTCATATATGTACAGAGGATTTAGAGGTGCAGGTGAATCATGCCGCAACATGCCGTAACTATATTAAATAATTATAAAAAGTTACGGCATATTTGTCGTAACTTTTTATTATTATTTAATATAGTTACGGCATCATTGGGACGATTCACCTGCACCTCTAATCCCAACCTGAGTTATATCCCGTTTTTTAGCAGAATAAATTTCCTTTTTTTATATGTTTTGTATATTGAATTATATCTCCAAAAATGCTCTGGAAAAAAAGGTGGGACTGTATTAAGGCTGCGCGATATTAAGCAAATAAAGCCTTTATAACGTGATCTCGACATTGTTAATTAGTCAGCAACCCTTTCTAAATCTGGATTTTTGGCAACGTTTCACAACAATATTACGGAGGTATCCACGTACGTATGTACGTACGTACGTACGTACGTTCGTACATAAATGATAAGTTATTTCTGTATTTACCAATCCTTTTTTCTTATTTCTGTATTTATCAAGCCTTTTTCAATATGATTACATTGCCGAATGAATGTTACTGTCTAATATTTAAAAATCTCGGGAAAAATTATAGAAACTTATTATCGTGTGCTCTTGTAAATCGTCAATGGTGTAGAATTATTATACCAATATTGTGGAGCAAACTACTTCGTTTTGATGATATAAGACTTATAAGAATACTCCTTTTAATGTTAAATGCTGAAGAGCAAACTCTATTAATTCCTTTTAAAAATATCCTTCCAAATCATCCAAAACCATTATTTGAATATACAAGTTATTTATTGACGGTTATGATTTGCATGATGGAGTTAGATATTGGCTTCATGATAGAGGATTTTAAATAGGATATAGTCTTAATACAGTTAAATGTTCTTTAATTGCAATGTTTTTACGAACTAGTAAGAATCTTAAATATTTGGATCTTGCCAATAATAATTTTGGATCAAGTGGAAAAGCGTTAGCTGATGCACTCTGCAAGAACACTACACTTACTTCATTAGATATTGAATATAACAATCTTGGTCCCGAAGAAGGAAAAGCATTAGCTGATGCACTTTGTGAAAATACCACTCTGACTTCTTTGAGTCTTTATTGTAATAGCCTTGGATCAGAAGGAGGTAAAGCATTAGCTGATGCACTTTGTAAGAACATTACTCTAACTTCTTTGAATCTTGGGCGTAATAACCTTAGATCAAAGGGAGGAGAAGCATTAGCTAATGCACTTTGTAAGAACAATACGCTTACTTCTTTATTTTTTGGGATAATAACCTTGGATTAGAATTCGGAAAGGCGTTAGCTAATGCACTTTGCAAAAACACTACGTTAACCTATTTGAATATTATGAGTAATAATCTTGGAATGGAGGAAGGAAAAGAATTAGAGAATGCACTTTGCAAGAACAATACATTAAAAACTTTGGTTATTAGTCATAATAATATTGATTTTATCGTAAATTCAAATAATTTAAATATAAAAATAATGTGATCTTTCTAAATTTGAATTTTTGGATATAGGATAAAAATTTTAAAACATATGCATTTACAACTAAATTAATATGAATAGGATGTAATATTAAGTATTTACAAATTCAAATAGCTTATTTTAAATGAACAACTGTATTATCATAACTAAATTTTTGCGAATAATAAAAATAATCAAATGTTCATAAACTGAATTACTTATTTAAATGATTACTTAAAAAGTTCTTTGCACACACCAGTCAATTTTAACGAATATTTTATTTTTGAACGAAGTACCTAATAAGTGGAAGCTCCCTTGCACATAGTAAATTTTTTTGAACAGAAAAGTGTTTGTTTCGCTCAATGATTTACCAAATCATTGCTAAATTTTAAATTACCTATCGTTAAATTAATATTATTTATTAATTACCTTACTTTTCCAACGGTTCTACCACAAAATCCCGAAAACTATTTCACGAAAGAACATAATACCGACCAAATTGGCCAACATTAAAACCAATGCTGGCTAACTTTGTCGTTATTACGTCTCTTATGGAATCTGTCTTTCGGGATTTTGTGGTAAAACCCTTTCTAACAAACTGATTTGTTTTTCTACAACCATTGCCAAATTTTCCGTTGACATGATTTTATATTAAGAATTGAATGATCTTAGGAGGCTCGTTTAATAATAAAAATTTCGCATTCTTATATTACGTCTTCGTACCGGCTACCTGCTACTGCATACCGTAATGGCAGTATTATGCATTCAAGGTTCTCGGTGCGTGTTGCAAATTAATTTATTCGACTAGACAATTGCCCATTCTTAAACTATTTCTGATTTGTATAATTAAATGAGCCTTCAAATTTACTACTATTATAAAGGATCTGAAGGAATGAGTGACTCAATTTTTAAACATTGAGTTAAATGAAAGGTCTGGATTCTTTGAGGCACTCAAAATTATCATAATGTAAGTTTTCAATATTCGATCAAAGAAATTATGATTTAGTAATTTTATCTTTAAGATTTCATAGTTATTATTGAAAAAGAAGTTTTATCTTTTAAGTAAAAAAAACTTTTATTTCATAAAAAGTTTCGGTTCTGAAACAAATTCATAGATTATATACTAAAAAGTGACAATCTCTAGATAAACACTGTTATATTGTAAAAAGCTTTTTAACAAAATATCTACTATTCTATAAACTAAAAATATTCATCAAAATTTAAGAAAATAAAGACGTTTATGTAAAAAAAAAAAAACCAATTTTCTTTTCAATATGTTTTCATCTTAATAACCGATTTGAAAATCCAAGGGAACTAAAAACATTTTTAATTATGAGAAAGATCTAAAGAAGTTAAAGTGTTGTTTATACAAACAGATTCTGAAAATGCTTTTCTGCCTTCAATACAAATTTTATTACCACTAAGATTTAGAGAAGTTAAAGCAGTATTCTTACAAAGTGCTTTTGCTAATGCTTTTCCTCCTTCAACATCAATATAATTGCAACTAAGATCCAAAGAACTTAAAGTAGTGTTTATATAAAGTGCTTCTGCAAATGCTCCTCCTCCTTCATTGCCAATATTATTACTGCTAAGATTTAAAGATGTTAAAGTAGTATTCTTGCAAAGAACTTCTGCTAGCGCCTTTCCTCCTTCAACACCAATATTATTGTAACTAAGATCTAAAGAAGTTAGAGTAGTATTTATATAAAGTGCCGCTGCTAATACTTTTCCTTCTTCACTACCAATGTTATCGTAAATAAGACTTAAAGAATCTAAAGTTGTGTTTTTATGAATTGCATTTGCTAACGTTTTTACTCCTCTAATACTAACGTTATTATTATTAAGTATTAAATGAGATAAAGTAGTGTTCTTGCAAAGAATCTCGGCTACTCCTTCGGAATCACACCAATTGTTATGAAGATATAAGGAAATAATACTATTATTTCCACTTAAATTTTTGATAATTTTATTATCATTATCAATAAATCCAAAGATTTCTAAATATTCCAGTCTCTTATTTGTTCGTAAAAACGATGCAATCAAAGAACATTTAACAGCATTTACAAGATTATCCTTGTAAGATTCCCATCTAAATTGTATTTCTTTATGACCATTATAGTTAAGCCATTTAATAATTCCAGCATTTAAAGAACTGCCGACAGATGTAGCATAACTTGTATAATCAAATAATGGTTTTGGATGATTTGGAAGAAGAATTTCGAAGTGACTTAATAGTGCTTTCTCTTCTTCATTCAATGCCAAAAGGCATGTATTTATAAGTTTTCTATTATTTAATTTTTTTGCTATATTACTCCATAATATTGGTACAACAATCCTGCACCAGAGACGATTTACAAGAAGGCATGAATATAAGCTTTTAGAATCATCCTGTAAATTATTAAATACTTTAAAAAAGCATTCGTTCGGTAATTTTATCATTTTAATACGATTATCAATTTTTGTTAAAATGTTTGTACGCACGTATGTAAGCTATTACTTAAATATATGTGTGTCGCCAAGAAGTTTCCTAAAAATATTTTCATTATAATCTATATTTAGAAACTGCCTTTTCCCACATTCGTATACAGCATGGAAATGCTGTGAAACGTTGTGTTTCGGAATTAAAAAAAATAGCGTATTTTGGAAAAAACTCTTATTGTGTATCAAAATTTTAAAATCAGGAAATCTCCCATTGACGAAATACGTAAATTTCTTCGGATTAAGTTTATTATAGGCGACTCTTCCGTTTGGCACTAGGGATGTGACGAATAAAATTAACCAATATAAATTAATTAGCAAATGCTTATTAAACACATGAATGATTCGTCACACTTCTGTGCAAATGAATGGGTGGGTCACCTAAATCCAGCTTTCCGGTCGTTAATTCAAATCTAACAGAAAACGAAATAAAAATTGATGCAATATTGTTTGAAAATAAATACGTCACCTATTTTAATCAAAATTAGATTTCCGCATTTTATTTCTGAAACCCTTCAGTGGTCAAAATTGAAAAAGAAGTTGCATAAGGAACTGAAAAATTTTTTGGTGGATATTCCTCACCACTTATTTGTTAAATTTCTGTCGTTTTATGTCAACTTATTCCTTCAATTTGTATTTAAATTATCAAAAAGTTAATTTATTGCAGTTCGCAAAATGATGTCAAATACGTATGTCAATCGCTGCATTCTCATACGTACAAACATCTGATTATGCCTGATTGCGTGATTGTAAAGTGCGTTTTTTGGCAAAAGATTCAATATGAATATATAAAATATCTATGCTTACTAAAAAAATCATAATTGCGCAATCAAACAAAATCAAATGAATGTATGAGTGTGCAGCGATCTACAAATTTTGATCAAAGCAATAAATTGCAATGAAACAGTTTAGCATAAAATTTTCACATAAATCAAACACTTGCAAAATCCGGGAGCCCTGATTTCCCCACCAGTTGTGATTGGACGCATGAAATACCGTCTTCAATTGGGTAAACTAGATCACGCCACCTTAGCGCAAAATCAAAAATATCTTCTTCAATAAAAAATACAAAATAATTATTAAGCAAAAGTTTATGCACATTCAAAATTCTTACTGCGATTGTAGTAAAAAAAAAAATCGAACCAATCTAAACATTCACAAAATAAGTTCTTCTGAAACAACCAAGAAAATTTTATAAAGTCTTTTGTTCGGCACTTTATTCTCAAGAGAATAAAATTTTGGTGAGACCTACGTTTACAAGCTTGTAATTTTAAAAAATACCCAAACCTGTTTCAAAATTCCTTAATTATATTCTGGCCGTAATTTTACTTTGTTTAAAAAATAATCAACACGAACATTTGAAATATTTTATTATTCTCGCTCGGATCATTTTATTCGATGAAAAGACAATACGAGATAGTGCGCTGTCGCAAATGCTACATGTCTATAGTACTTCTATTACCTCCACCAAAGCTAGTAACTAACCCTAATTGGTCTGATTTATATTCCCTCCAACTTCTAAACCCAACCAGCATTAACCAACCTCAATTATGTCATCCATACCCTAACCAGCATCGATTTTGTCGTCTCTAGTCACGTGGCGAAGAAGAGTAGAGAATCGAACTTAACAGTTCTGAAGGTTTAATTAGTTCTAATTGCAACTAAGTACGTCACCAAGCAAGATACACATGCCAGTGAGCGTTTTTCTTCTTTTTTTTTTTTACTCATGTTTAATTACTCGAATAACAAATTGGTGATGATTACCACTCCTAATTATTTTTAGAGTTAGGGTTAGAAATTAGAGAATTATTTTTTTTTTTATATAAAATAATATAGACCTACTATAAGGGCCTGTTAGAGCCTGATCTCAGTTTTTATAAAGTTTTTGGGGGTCCTGAACATTTTTACTTAGAGTACCCAATCCATTTACTTAGTACATTTTTGAGATATTGGCACCCTGGTGATAGTCACCACTGGTTATAGTTAGAAATATTCTAAAATTTTAATTAAAAAATTTTCTATTGTTCAGTGCTTATTTCCTTAATTTATTGATTTTGACTAGACAATTTGGACACTGGACACTAGACAGATTTCAATTGTCCAATTGTCTAGTTGCCCAACCCTGCCTAATTTTAAACTAATTGCTAACAGATTACTGCCTGATTTATGTATATTTTTATATCAAAAATTTGGTATGAAAATATATATAAATTAGGCAGTAATCAGTTAGCAATTAGTTTGAAATCAGGTACCTAATTTGTACCTAATTTGCTATCATTTGACCTGTGTTAGCCAGTTTGGCATACAATTTGGTTATAATAGAATATACCAAAACTAACAAAGAAATTTGAGATAGTTCATTCTCTGGAACTTTTCTCTTTACTATAAATACATGTTTAGATTTAGCAGAGACAACTTTAAAAGAACTAACTTTTCTTTATTTTATTGTTCTTTTTCTTTTTCTTTACTTAGTTTTTTTCTTTTACTTTATTACTTTCTTTCTCTAAAAGAGATTCTAATAGTTCTTCCACTCCTAACTCCAAATCTTTAACTTCTTCTCAAAGGCATTTATAATAATAAAGGGAGCTAATTGCTTGTTTACCTTCTTATAACCCTACTATGAAAAAAGGCATACCTTCAACAGAGATATTTAAAAAGGTGGATTGGTTGTTTTGAGAGTTTTAATTATTCATGGTATTTTGTTAATTAAGAAAGCTAAACTAGTAGCTATGGCTAATAAAGTATATAAAGATTCTTGTTGTTGATTTTTCTGAGTATTATTTAAACCAGGGTTATTATTACTAATATTGTTATTACTATTATTAAAAATGCTGTTTGGATTAATTGAAGTAGTGACATTTGGAGGATTTAGATTAGAATAAGGGTATTTAGTAGGTTGGGGTTTATTCAGGATTATACAAAAAACTCTCTCTAAATACACCTTCTCTAAGTGCACACCCTCTCTAAATATACACTTAAATTTGGGCCCAAATATATAGATAACCTTCCTAAACACACTTTTTTTTATTGTTCTTTAAGTACACATTATTAAAGTTCAGTCCCAAGAGCATGCATTTAGTAAGAGTTCTCTGTACAATTAATTAATTAGAAAATGGTTTTAATAAGTATTAGGCAGTTGGTTAGGGCATTTAGAGTTTAGCATTTCAACTAATATAGTCTTGTCACCTATATTTATGATAAACTAATCAATTAAAATTTTCTAAGGTAGGTGGTTGTCTTTCTTGAAGCTGTGTTAATATCTTATTAATAGCTTCAGTTAATTTATCTATAGCCAATTTAGATGTTGTCACCAGAAATGAGAAACTGACAAGTATGTTTGAAATTGATTGAGAGAAATATAAGACACTAATAGGGGTGAGAAGACATTAGCAAATTTAATAGGGTATAATATTGTGCAATAATTTACAAAGCATAAGAACACTGTAAAATTACGTAATAATATTCACAATATTGCGAAATACACAATAATGAAATATTACATAAGATTATTACACAATATTATGTAAGAAATTACAAAAAAATTCGAAATATTTCGAAATGGATTAGGATAAATATCTATAAATGATGAGAGCAAAATAGTTCGAAATAGTTTGAATTATATTAAAATTAATTAATAAAGTTGAAAATATTTAAAATTAGGCCATCAGAAAATAAAAAAGGGCGAATTATTTTGAAAAAATGCAATGATCATAAGAAAATTAAAAAATTATGTAATTAATTTACAGAATGAAGTACCCAGGGTGTTATTCGAGAAAACCAAATATAAAGAAATATTTTTGAAATATTGGAAATATACAAATTACTTAATATTATTTTGAAAAAATGCAATGATCATAAGAAAATTAAAAATTTTAGAAATTTATTCGTGCTTCATTTAATGATTTAAAAATTTTGCTTAATTTCGAAATAAATGACATTTATTAGAAGCTTAATATTACTGCAAAAGTAAATATATTTCGTAAATATTTCGATAATATTAAAATTTTAAAATTTTGAATTTATCGAATCATTTTGTTATTTGTTTATTTGTTAATACCATTTATGTATAAATGTTTTATTTAAATCGAAAACATTCGAAAATTTTAAATTTATTTTTATTATTTGCAATATTATAAGGTCTCTTCGTCTATTATTTCATAATTTATTTTTTAATATATTTTAATTTATTCAAAATATTGCAATTTCTATAGAAGTCCATTTTATTAATTCAATGATTTAATTGTTAAAAAGTAAAAATTTTACTTTTATGTATTCGATTCTATTTGCCCCTTACATATCAATAACTTTAGTACTTACTAATATTTGTTTGTAAACCCCGATTATATAAAAATCTAGAATGTTTCTAATTAACAATAGAAGAATGCACGAAATGCAAGATAGTTAAAGTTTCTATAAATGGTCATCGTTTGTTTTTAAGCGGATTAATTTATTTTGCTTATCCTAAATATAGTAATAAAAAGATAAAAGAATAATACGTAGTTGATAGGAGTTTGTACATTTAAGGTAATCAATTTATTTCGCATTGTTTTAAAAGTTTTCAAATTTGTTCAAGAGGTGTTAAATATATTAAAAAAATACAACAGCAATTAAATATCAATAGAGCGAAATTTATCTAATGTATTTAATATATTAATGACTCAATAAATCTTAATATTCAAATAAAATATTGATTACTTTAGATATAGCAAAATTCTTTAACCAGTTGAATAATAAAATTGCTGGCATATTCAATTACTTTAGAATTTTTCTGAAAATATTTAAAATAACTCGATTTTGCCTCTCTAATCTTCGTAATTTTCTTGCTTAATTCACATTTCATTTCATCAACTTTGAAAATCTCTTACTTTCCCTCACAAATACAAATCTTCTTTATTTTTTCTAATAATTATTTTCGTATTTTCCATCATTACATTTTCGCAAATCATTTATTTTCCTCTTTTTGCATAGTTTCGAATATATTACATCTTTTTTAATAACACTTTATTTTTTTTTTACACATTCTATATTATTTTCTTTATTTTTCGTTACTTTTTTATAATTTATTTTTTATTTTTTATTATTATCTTATTATATTATTATCTTATCATATCATTATCTTATTATTTTCAAAATGGCTTCGCAACGAAAGACCAAAGAATTCAGATTAAGCAGAATTTCTAACTATAATTACTATAATTTACTTATTTCTGGCACACCTGTACCACAAGCTCCCACTGCTCGGTCAGGTTATCATTCAGATGAAAATGTTCGCAGTACTTCACAGGATGTCCATGATTATACAGAAGGTTAAATTTCTTTAAAATTGTTTTAGTTTATTTTGTTAATTTTTATTTATATTAAGTTTTTTTGAATACTTTTAATATTATTTAAAATAATGTAATCTTATTGGCTATTATGGATAAACTCAATAAATTATCTGAGAAAGTTAATCGAATTGAGAGAAAAATTGTCGATATGGATACTAAAATGACAAATAATTTTAATTTTATCAATGATTCGAATTTTATTAAAGTAATTATACTATATTTTTATATATTGTGTTTAATTAAATTAATTTAGTTA
>CAJVPY010006297.1:0-10638 GCA_910591965.1 Dentiscutata erythropus | reverse complement strand
ATAGTAACTTTTTTTAAAAATGTGCTTATAAAGGGTTGTGCTTGTATGGAGGTTTTTTTTCTTTTAAATTAAATTATAGTTTGGGCTAAATGAAAATGTGATTACATATGATGTGATTATATGGGGGGTGACTATATGGAGGGACGACTGTAGCTTCTTTATTTTAGAGTTTTTTTAAAACTTTGAGCGAAGATATCTTGATAATCATCTAATCAAATTCGATGAATTTTTTTTTCTTTTGATTATATGAGTTTAGCCTAATTGAATAAAAAAGATTTAATCAAATTTGGTTAGGTGGTTGTCAAGATATCTTCGTACAAAGTTTTAAAGAATTATTTTGATAAATATGTTGAGTTTTTTTTAAAACTTTGAGCAAAAATATCTCGACAACCACCTGATCAAATTCAATAAAATTTTTTTTATTCAATTTAACTAAACTAATAGAATCAAAATAAAAAAACTTTTTATTGAATTTTATCAGGTGGTTACCAAGATATTGTTGCTCAAAGGTTTTGTTTTGATAGAAAAGTATGATTAATAAATATAGGAGGTATAAAAACTAGCACCCTTTTTTTTTTTGCAAACTTCAAGAGAATGTAAATACATGTCATGTCTAGTTCACTTTTTTTTTTTTTTACAACTAAATAAATGATACTTTAACATATATTTTGCATTATTTTGCACAGACTATTCTTATTAGAGTTTTACTGTGATCTACTTTTCACTTATTGTTGTGCAGTCTATTCTTATAATACAAGGTTTTTTGTGGTTGTTTAGAAAACATGATTACTGCACTCAATTTATTTAAATACTTCATTTATTGATCTATATTTATATCACTATTGTATAATATACAGGCATATTATTAATTTGCCTTTGTTAGCTCTAAAGAAAAATATAAATCATTATGCAGACTATTCTTATTAGCACAAGTTTTTTTTTGTGATTGTACATAATAAAAATATGATTACTGTACTCAGTTTATTCTTCTATCCAATACTTTATTTATTCCACTTTATTGTTGCATAATATAAATGACTTTTGATTAATTTATCTGTTCTAGTTCCAAAAGAGAATATAAGGTTTTCTGCTTTTAATTTTGTTAACTTAACAAGCACATTATATATTTTTGTGTCTTGATCTAATATTCTATACATTATATAGGTTCCCTGTTATAATCATATATTCCATTATTATAGTCACACAGTTTATAAAGATAATAAATGTTTTACTAATTTCAAATATTGAGGATTATTCTGCAGAAATATCATTTCTGAATTCAATAACATGAGTAGTGAATTATTAATATCAAATGAAATTCCTTACTTGACAGAAATTAATAATCTGGAAGCAACTGATACTATTGAAGATCAAGTAGATAATGGTAAAAAACTTGTATATCCTATTACCTTGAAAATAGATTTTAAACATTGGGCAGAGCTAGATAGATAGAAAATTTATTAGTGCAATCTATTGATTATATATTTTGATATCTATAGTATTGAAGTTTTTTTTTTAGATAGTGTGATAGTTATGGGTTGGAGCAAGGTTTCACATTTACTATTACTCATAGTAAAAAAGACAAGGAGATAAGGAATCCCAATATTATGTTTATAGATGTATAAAAGAAAGGCTATATATTTTACAAAAAGAGGCACATTGTATTGAGAAGCATAACAGAGTTTATTATACTAATAATTGTGAATTTTATATAAATGCATATTAGCACAAAAAGGATAATGTAATCTATATAACTAAAATTGGGGCTTGTTAAAGCCAGGTTCATTATATAATGATCTACAAATTGCATAAAATTGCATTCTTGATATCTTTATAAAGCAAATAACCCTAACTGCATCTAGGGTTGTGGCCCAAACACTTTTTTTTAGTTACGACGTTTCTACTTAGTTTGAGTTTGGGAATCGGCATTTCTACCTAGTTTGGATTCATAACCAAAACCCAAATATGTATCTCATTTCGGTAAATGGTATCAAACTCAAAACTATCAATCTATTACAAAAAATATGTTTAAATATTGATAATCTAATTCAATTCAAGAATCATGGATCGATTATCAATTAATTAAATATAGTTATTAAGCCAAAAACATGTAAAAAATTTTGTTTGAATATTGGGAATATCAATGTCTCTTTTACTTGTAAGCACAAATAAAATTGCCAAATGATTGTTTATTTTATTGTTAGCCAGGTAAAAAACAAGCAGAATTTAAAACTTAGATTGTCCAATAATATCAAGAATAAAGTACAACAAAGGATATAGTTATATTTAAATGCATCTGATTAGACAAATCATTCTTATAATTTGAGATTTCTATATAAAATTGAAGTATTGTATGCATAAGTTAAATGATGTAATAAGTAAATGCAATCGAAATATGTGATTAAAGAAATATAATTCTATAATACCATGATGATATGTCCGCCAAGTCATTGTTTTAAATATAAAACTATTTAAGCTGAATATAATGACATCATAGTAAAATCTTTCTATATCAAAAAATTTTCAAAATTTTTCTTGCTAATGAAAAAAATTGTCAATATATCCAGAATAACGTGTATTAAAAATGGAGTGTACGAAGTGGGTATGCACAACAAGGTAACTTATAGGTAAATCACGGTTTGATGGCAAAATTTCATGATCTTATTGGCCAAGGTGCCGGGCTTTAAACAATTTCTTTGTTTGGGATGAGTCCCAAACACAATTTTACATATAAAAAATTTGGGATTTCAAATCATAATATAATTTATGTCAGAATATTTGACATTACAGCAAATTAGAGGCATTTTGCGAAACCTAGTAAATACTATTTGGGATTCTACCAAATCCCAAACTAGTAGGTTTGGGCCGCAACCCTAACTGCATCAAAAAAACTAACCCTAAATGAACCTGGCTTTAACGTTCCCCTAAAATTGGTAGTTAGCATGATCATACATTTATCAAAAATATAGAAATAGTCTCAACACATTATTGGAAGCTTATACTAGAAATATGTAATAAAATAAAAATACTTGTATCTAGTGAAGTGCATGCTGAAGCAATCACTAAAGTTTTACAAAAAAAATATCTAAAAAAGTATATTCATACTCATAACGTGTATAATATAATTCAGTCATTACATGCACAAGACAAAAATATAAGTGATAATAGGGAAATATTTCTTGAGCTTTTAAAAAGACAACAAGTAGATCCCACCTTTTATATTGATGTACAGTTTAAAGAAAATAATAGTTACTTAACTAGGCTTTTTTGGATGAGTTCTAGTTAACAACAATTATAGGCTAGGTTTCATGATATTGTTTTATTAGATTCTATAGCAAAAACCAACCAGTATTCAATGATATTGTGTGTTATAGTCTTAGTAGATAATCACAATCATTCACACCTTGTAGCAAATGCTATTGTTTTAGATAAAACTAAAGATACTTATGTGGTTATTTACAAATATTCTTAAAGCAACTAATAAACTAGCACCATATCTGATTTGTACAGATGCTAACCTAGTGATGATTGCAGCTATAAACTGTTCTTTGCCAATAACCAAACAATATTTTTGCTTGTTTCATATTCATAAAAATTTGGAGAAACATTTTATTAGAAAGTATCATAACAATTGAAAATCTTTTTTTCAAGACTTCTGTTATATATATAATAGTCACATTGAATCAATCTTTGAAAAAAGATGAACTGAATTTTTGCAAAAATACAGTAATACTTCTAATTATTTACAGTTCCAGCTTTATCCATACAGAGATGCATGGGCCCTTTGCTTTACACACAGAGCATTCAATGCAGATATACAAAGTACACAACACATTGAATCATACAATGCTATAATTTTTTTTTTCTTTGATAATCTCACACTAATTTATTAGAGTTTATATAATTTACAAAATTAACTATTTAATTTATGGATTAGACAAAACCCCAGCTGCTATAAAAGTGCCCAAGTATGGTTATTGCACTAATGTTGCCAACAAGCTTTATATACAGTGATACCTATATTTAAAAACCTGCTATAGCTTGGTACTCAGCTACCTACATTCGAACTGATTATATTTTACCTTCCTTCTAGACTTATTCCACCAATGTTTGAGCAGAATATATTTTCTTCTACTTCTCTGTAGTGCAAATATATATGCCAATTTACAAAAGAAAGACTTCTTTTAAGAGCCAATCCCTTTTTCAAACTTATTTCACCTTAAATTTTGGTATACCTTCTTCTGAACTCAATCTACTTAGATTCTGCAAATTATATTACTTTCTACTTCTACATAAGACTAACATACATGCCAAAATTATGAAGGAAACTAAATTTAAAGAAAATCTCTAAAAGCTCCCTCATAACTAAAAAAATAGAAATTGTTCTAAAAAAAAGAAAACAGAACACAAAAAAGAAAATAATACAGCAAGAAAAAAAGAAAAAAGGAACCTAAACCAATTCTAATATAAATGAAAATAGATGAAACAAGCAGAAAAAAGAACAAAGTAAGTGATCTGATGCACTATTATAACCCATGCTAGGCAATTTAAAAATTATATACCAGATGCAATATCTGTATATCTCTGTTGTAAGACTAAACTTAACCTTAAAATTTTCTCTGCCCCATTTTCGAATTTTTTTAATAATCTAGTTCGTATCTCAAGCAAGTGTTGCTGCTGTACTAAGATTCAACTCTCTATATATAGCGCCAATAACTACAAGATCGCCATATTTCTATAAAGGTGCCATCACTCGGGTACTCATATCTCAAGCCACTTGCTGCCACCACCAGAAATTCCTTTTTTGACTGAGACTTATTCCAGGGCCCATACAATGTATTTGTCTTTAAACGTGTAGTTGCTATCTACTAGTCTATTCGGATTTGGTAAGTAAACAATGCTGATCTTTTGAAGGGGATAAGCCAAATTCTCACTTTTTATAAAAAATTTTAAAGACCAACAGAAAAATAACAAGAGGTAAAGAGGAACCACTTGAGCTTCCAACCAATTTAAAGGAGTGTAAGTTTTTTTTTTACAGTCAAGATCCACTGCCTAACACCTGTTTAACATTTTTTTGGTGAGTGATAAACTCTGAGCTTGTTGCCAAGTAGCATATAAGAACTACCTCTAAATAACAAGTGCTAACACTTTGCAGTAAGTAATAAACTCTAAGCCTATCAGCAAGTAGCATATGAGAACTACTTCTAAACAACAGGTGCTGTCTTACTATCTAGTATGTTAAGTGCTGACTTGTAAAGTTTCTTCTTGCAGTAAAATGTTTTTCAAAAAATGTAGTTCAAGTAATCATTGGAAAGAGTTTACTTATATATTATAACACAATGCTATAGTTAAAAATTAGATGAATAGATTATCAAGTCTTTTAGAGTTGGAGTATAATATCAATAAATTATTAGAAAAAGAAAATCAGTTTGTGCATATTAATGAAACTGTTGAACAGCTTCTAGTAAACAGAGAGAAAAGCTACTATAGCAGATACTTCGTTTATATTAATACTTTATATAAAAATTTTCTAATATCTGCAATTTTGAAACTCCAACAAAATAAAATCAACTATAGTATAAATTATCATTGCCAACATATTACTGATTTAAATGACAGGCTTATATAAGCTAAAGTATTTTTTATTAATAAGGTTAGCAATAAAGCTATATATATTGTTTGCTTATTTTTTTTTTATAGTTTAGCAATGAATCACTGAATAGAATGTTTTCAGAAAACATGTTTGATACAAACATCATTGAATTAGATGAATTAATAGCTGATTTGAATTCATGAAATCTGGAGAGTTTTTTTATTAGACAAAAAAAGTATATATTTCATTGTACTTTATAATAATATCAGACATCTTTGCAGGTGTTTAACTTTGATAAATTGTGGCCTTGTATGTTACTATTTTTTTACAGTAATGTTAGGTTCAAAAGTTGCAAAATTCCATATTAGGCTTATACCACAATGTTGGTACTGAGATGTATTAATTGAAAATATTTTAGTACTTGAAAATAAAGCAGCAACTACTGTATTTTTAAATAATGAACTTGAGCACACTACAAATATTGACTTTTCATATTTAGAAAGTATCTGCAGAAAGCATATTTTTACTAAGCCTGTTAATCATGAGATAGCACATAGACAACAATGGAGTAAAGAGTTTGGTATGCTAAAAAAGATATTTAACTTAGCAATTATGACAAACAAATTAGATGAGCTCTATAGAATTCATAAGAACCTTATTAAAGAGATGGAACAAGATCTTAAAAATCAGGAGAATCCAATTGTAAGAAGTAATAGATCTGAGGAATTTGCTCAAACTATTAATAATCCTATTGGTGTTAAGGTAAAAGGTAGATGAGGTAAAAGAATTAAAGCTTTCAATGATATAATGAATATATTGAATAGAAAGAAAAAAGGTAAAGTACTTCAAATTAGTAAATATCAGAGTGATTCAGGTATGTATTTTGAGTAACCATATAATTAAACAGAATTTACTATTGTTGTAAGTAAAATTTAAGTGGATTTAGAAGTGTCAATTTCAAATTTAATGTTTTATATTAAAAACTTTTAAGTCCACTTAAATTTGCAAGATTGAGAAAATAGCATGAATGAGTGAAATGTGTAGATTATTTGAATTGTTATAATGTGTAAGCTTTTGGATTTTGTAAAATATAATACGGAGTCATTAAGTGATATAGATGACACTGTTATAAACAAGAGAAAATATAAAAATTGTGGTTTGAAAAGCCATAATATGTGAATATGTCTAAGCTTTGTAGAGTATACTGTTAAAGTAAAATTTATAAATAAGCTAGAAGCTAATACAAGCAAGAGAAAATATAAAAACTGTAGTTTAGAAGATCATAATACATGAATATATCTATTCCTTCAAGAATATACTGATGTAGAAACAAGTAATGTGAAAAATATTAACAAAAAAAAATGTAGAATTTGTGGTATAAGTGGTCATAATGCATGAACTTGTCCAAGCTAAAGAACTAAAGATCAGCAATATTAAGCTATGATTACAATTGTATAAAATAAACATATAAATATTCAATACTGTTATATATAGCCAAAATTTTATAACTATTAGAGCTTGCAAGTTTGGTATATTAGAGTTAGAGTTAGTATTTATACTAAATTAAAAAAAGTCTTTTTAAAATTGATTTTGTTTTGAATATTTATATCTGTTAATAGTTATGTCGATAATAGTTAAAATATAATGTATTATCTAATCTCCTGATAATAGTTATATAAAGCAGAAATATAATTCAAATCATGTGATTTCCAGAACTAGTGTTAATACCAGTGGTGTGATTTAGTAAAACTATTTAATTATATTTAATTAGCCTAATAGCCTATCTACAGTACCCTACTATATTATTATAGACACTTTTTAAAAAGTTGTACAAAGCTAAATATATAAGATATTAAGCTAAAAATTAAATTATAAATTCTTTAAATCTATATTTTTTAAAAAAAAAATTTTTGCAAAATTCTATGCAGTAGTTTTTTTAAAATTAAAGTTATACAATTTTGTATAATATTATACTTGTATGAAATTAGTAATTTTAAAAAATTAGTTATTATAATTACTATATATTAAAAAAAAATTTTTTATTAAATAAACTATATGTAATTATTATGTAAAATTTGTTTAGTATAATAAATTACATATAATTCTAAATTTTTAAAAAATTTTAAGCTGAATATTATTATTTAAAGTCAATATTAAATTATTAAAATAAAATTACAAATTATTAAATATAGTAATTTTATTACTATATATAGTAATTTACTAAATATTTTTTAAAAAATTATAAAATTTTAGAGAAATGTACAATTTGTTATATTAAATAGCTTTATTAAAAAAATTACTAGTATACTTGCTAAAAAATAAGTTTTATATATATTAAAAATTAATATATAAATTTATACTAAATTTATATTAAAAACTAATAAATCATACAAATAAAAAAATCTAAAAAAATTTAAACTTAATTATTTCAAAAAGTACTGTATAAAATTAAATAATTTTTTTTTTTAATAGCCATGTCACATGCTCTGCTTTATTACTGAAGTTTACTAATTCTAAAATTAGTGAGCTACACTATGCCTCGAGGGCAAAAAACTGGAATATGGCTTACCTGGTTACTTTGTATAACTAAATACTAACTTACTACCTATGTGCGACCTGCCAAAAATAAGTTCGGGCTCTCCAGTTTGGATCAATCTACCTGCTCCAGATCATTGTCCTGGTTTACTGGTCTATCATAACTATCTTCTTTTCTAATCTTCTTCTTCTAGCCTTCTAAATAGAAGAACTCTACTGCAAGAACAACAGAAAATTTACAAAATTAAAAGGAAAACTAAAAAAAAGGAAAAAATCTAAACTAAATGAAAAAAAACAAGACACCAAAGAAAAAAAAAGAGAAAAGGAGATACAGGCTGTAAAGAAGACAGTCATGACAACACTATTTTTGCCTGTGCTAGGCTATATAAATTATATAGGTTGTATAGAAAAAAAATTCTACTCTAACACTATGTAATAAGAAGAAAGAAAAAAATAAAAATTACCTAATATCTAGAAATTTCTACACATGATTAGAGATGTGCGAATGCAAGTTTTTTTTGGCTTTGCATTACATAATGCAGCATTATGTTATGCATTATGCAATTTTGTATAATATACTATAGTTCTCTCAAAAACTATATGTAGTAAACAGACTTTGTATTATTACTGAGAGATTATTTGATTTGAAAGTATAAAATATTATATTAATATAGTGGAAACAGATCTGGAACACTGCCTGCATAATGCACACGGCACATCTCTACACATGATCCTCTGATCCCTTATAATTTGTTATTGCTTAATTGAGAAGTAGTACCAAGTTAGCTCATAGCAGGTTCTATTTTGGTATATGTATTCTAATTTGGAAGAAGTAAATACTGCTGATCTTTTGGAGGAGGTATGCTGGTTTTCTCACTTTTTGGCTAAAATTTTGAAAAAAACTTTAAAATAGCAAAAATATAACAGAAGGTATATAGTTGCAAGTACTTTCAAGTTTTCTAAGAAGTGACTTAAGAAGCTCATTTGTTGTTTCCTTTCTATTATTATATTATCTATGCTTAACTTTGTTGATGATATAGCCTCACTTTTGTCAGAGCACTACTATCCCCAAAATTTTGTACACAAAGGCATCTATCAGCCTATTATCTTGGTTCTAATGCTTTTGGTTTGCATGCCAAATATGCAAAGAAGTTCTCCAAAGAGAAAGGTTAATCTTTACAAAAACTGCCGCATAGTGTCTTCTTCTTCTCTAACAAAATTTTTGCTTCTATTCGGTGGGAAATTTTGGTATGAGTGATTGTCAGAAAAGTTGAAAATTTTATAATTTTATTTTATTTAAAAGCTTTAGATTTAAATAATATTTTGTATTTCTTTTAGCTTTATATCTTATTTATTTAGCTCAATATAAAATTTTGAAAAGTGTCCATAATAATATAGTACCTTACTGTAGTCTTATACCTAGTTGGAGCTTATTTTATTTTTTTATATACAAAACTACTTTAACTCAAAATAAACAAGAATTCTTATTATTATCTTTATAGATTTGACCAATATATTTCTAGGTCATAGCTTTATAAAAAACAAAACTTTAATTTTATAATTTAAAAAAAAATTTAAATTTTTAAATAAAATCTGGGTAGGTGAGTTATTAACTTTATATAGCTTTATAAAAATATTAAAAATAAAATATTAAAATTTTTGCAACCTTTCTGTAGCTTTGCTGTGGGTTAAGAAAAATCACTTGACTAGTTTTTATCAAGTATTGCAGAATTTATAAAAACAGCCATAGTTGTATTTTTTTAGCAAGAACACTAGAACTTTATCAACTATAGCATCTATAAATTTTGAAATTTCATGGATTTGAATTAGATCTGAATCTAAATAATATGAGTTTAGACTCTAAATTTAGATCTGAATCAATGTTTGGACTAAGTACAGATCTTTAAAAATATCTACCTGGTTTAAATCATGCAAAACAGCATAGTGGACAAACTAATATTTGTTAATAATCTAACCAATTTAATAAAAAAATTTTTTAATTTTTTTATACAGTTTAAAGTATTTTTTATTCCTGTAATTTTTTGAAACCCTATTTATCGAATCTATTAAAAAAAAAAGTTGCAGAAAAAGCTTTTAAATACCTATATTCTTTTAAAATTAATCAAAAATGATTACAATATTTAAAAGGTTTTCTTAGAGATGAGTTTTATAAGATGTCAAATATAATTGAGTTTATATTTTAAACTAATAAAAGTATTTTGATATTAAAACTAAAAACAGACAACAGTTAACTTAAATCTAATACTTTATAAAGTTTAGAAAAACAAAACCAAGATCAAATAGTATTTATATGAAGAACAAAATAAAAAATAAATTAACTTTTATCTTCTTTAAATTAAAAATTATTACTATATTATAATAGATATTGTATACTTATAAATTAACTTTTATTTATTTTTATTTATTATGATTTATCTCTTAAATTGTAACACAGGCAAATTTGCCTGCGAAGATTTTTACTAATTTTTTTAATATTTAAATTTTTTAAT
>CAJVPY010006296.1:0-10640 GCA_910591965.1 Dentiscutata erythropus | reverse complement strand
TCATTCTTAAAATTATATCCGAAAATAAGCACCTCTTATAACAAAAAAAGGGTGCTTAATTTCGGAACTATACGGTAGTAATCTAAAAGGCAGTGTTATATTGTAATTTAGATGTACTAAATCAAGTAATTTATACATAAAATATCTATAACTATATCAAGCAACCATCATGTTCATCCGTTATTTGTACTCCAAAAACCTAGAACTTGTACTTTGGAACAGAAATTCAAAACCCGGGATATGATATACATAAACTATACAGAACAAAATTAATAAATCATGTTTATACACATGATTATCCATGGATTAGGAGACAACCCCAAAGACACATGTCGGATAAACATAGTAAGGGAATAAATATCGAAAATTATAGGTATAGAATTACCTAAATAAGTTTAATCTAATTAATAAATGTTTTGCGATTTAATTTACGTGGCTGAGTTTGAATCTTTACTAGATTCGTCAATCGAATGATTTTTACATAAACTTATTATTAAAATCACTTATTTGTACACGCAATTAATTTTTTTTTGCATTTAAGGTAAGTTTGGATTTAAAGCCAATCAATGAAAGTTTAAAATCAAGATTCGCTTTCGCACCATCTATTAATTATTTTTTTAAAAGAACTTTAAAAACCTTTGTAACACGTTTAAGGCAGGTGTTCATAATATAATAATAAGAAATTCTATTTGGTGTTCAAGTTTTTCACAATAATATTCTAAATTTTGATAACATTTTATTATTAATGGGTTGCTTTTTAGGGGTCATATAAAGCGGAGGTCAATCACGTGTCTACGGACCAATCAAATTATAGAAATTTTGATAAATCTTACGAAGTAAACCCTATTATTAAATATGCTGGGGAGGAAATAAGGAAATACTGAATAATATGTAACCCAACATAAATGTCACTAACCTTAAATTTATGAGTTCCCACCTTTTAGGTTAAACTTATAACGCGAAAATCAGCTATAAGTTGTCAAGTTTTGAAATTATTACTCCGAATAACTTTACTCGACTACAAAAATCGGGTTTAAACGTGCCTCACGCGAAAAATAAATTTTTTGCTTATTATTGATATCCCTCAATGAATTTGAGGGAGAACTTCAATGGAGAACCACTTCAATGAAGAGCTTCAATGAAGAACTTCAATGAATACTTATTCATTGTGTCTATTCAGATCTCTAATGACTTTTTCGACAACAAAATTGCCAACTTCTGAACTTAGCAATAGATATTAAGTGATCGTGATCACAATGCATAAAGTATTTATAATTTTGCATCAATTACTGTCAACTACTGTAAATTGCTGTAAATTGCTGTAAATTACTGTAAGCATATTTTTGTATAATAATAGTTCGGAATTATTCGAAATAGATATAGCACATAAGAAAGTTTTCTGATCGAACACACCAAGGAGTTTTCTTGTCAAACAGAATAACTATGGCGAGTCAAATATGATTAACTGATTGAATAAACTTTACATGCAACATTAATTAAACAATTAATTACGTGTAATTATAATTAATTTAAAAAATCTTTATTATTTACAACCAAAAAAATATATATATATAAAGTAACATACACGTAATGAATAAAAAAAAAGATTTTTTTTTTTTTTTAATAATCTTGAAAAATCTATTAAATGTTATTATATTCTATTAAAATCTTTATACATTTGTGCGTGAAAAAAAAAAGAAAAAGAAAGAAAGAAAAAAACCGCTATTTTAATGATTTTTTATTTAAAAATAAAAAATTTTTTTTTTAAAAATTTTTATTAAATATTTTAAAATTTTTTTTTTTTTTTTTTTTTTTTTTTTGAAATTCGGTTAAAAAAAAAAAAAAAGTATATAAAGAAGAAGTATATATAAAGAAGAAATTGTCTTTAAAAAAAAGTTAATATAATCTTGGAATATCTTCGTAACTCCATTTAATGTTATGTTCTATAAAGACTTTTTGATAATCACGGGAATAAAGATTATCTAAAAGTGCACCAGAAGTATATAAAGTCTTTAAATTTTTTGAATTCATAGAATTAAAAAATAATTTATAAGTAAAAAGATCAAAAGCCGGTCTCTTTTCTCTTTCAGTTATAATTAAATTTCTAAGATTTGAAGGTAATTGTCCTGCAATTTGTAAAAAGAAAGAACTATCTAAAGAAAAATCTATTATAAAAGAAAAATATTTTAAATGAATACAAGAAGATAAAATTGATGAAACATCAAATTTTCTTATTTGAGGTAATTCCAAGTATTCTAATTTTGAACAATGTTTAATTATCGTTCCAACTAATTCAGAATATTCACCAGATATTCTTAAAACGAGACATTTTAGATTATTATTTAAAGTTAATAAATTTATAATAATACCTAAAATGTAAGGGTCTATAGAATTATAATCACAAAATTCAAATTGGGATAAATTTTGAGTTTTACAAATAAAATTTTTAAAGTACTTATTGTCTAATCGACAACAATTAATTAGTTCAATTGATTTAAGAGATTTAACAAAATCATCGGAAAAAACTTCTTTAAAAGAGTCAAAATCAACCTTATTAAACCTTAAAGATTTTAAAGAATTAGATTGATTAGATTTTAAAATATGAATTAAAGGTTTAAGGATTTGATGACATCTATTTAAAGCAATTTTTTCTAATTCCCGTTGAGATTTAATCAATTGTACTATAGAATCATTAAAATCATGAAATTTAGAATCAATATCAATTTCAATGAATTTAATTCTTGAACAAGAAGAAATTAAAAGAGAATTTAAAAAAGGGATAGGGCTATGATCGGAATTATTAGAGATAGAAATTTTAAGAAAGGATAAATTTTGTAAACAAGATAAAGGTTGATGATCAATAAAAGGCCAAGTAGCATCATCATCAAAAGCCAAAGAATTAATTCTTTGAGCTCTTGAAAAAAATAGGTCATGAAGAATTCTATTTAAATGTAAAGTAGCTTTTCCTTTTTCAACGGACCATTTTTTGAATAACCAAGCCTCAGTAAGTCTACTAATGAATTTATCAGTAATTTTACGAAGAAAATACGGATAATCAAAAGCAGGAAGACATCTCCGAGGAGCATGTGGAACGGGAATATTATTTGCTTTTAAAAATTTTTTCATATCTTGAGATAGACAAAGTAAATAAGTTCTTACGAGAAGTTTAAATTTTTTAAAACCAGGATTTGGAGCTTGCCATAAAATAGGAGTAACGATTTTACACCATTGTCTATTAACCAATAAACATAAGAATAAATCGCTTGGTTTAACAACATTTAATAAAATTTCTTGTAAAACTTCAATTGAAAGACGATTTATTAAACCAGAATGAGGACGTTGATGAGATAAAGAATGTAGAGAAGAAGTTTGCATAGGTTGAGGATATGAAGAAGAAGAAGGTCGTCGTTGTCGTTGCCGTTTAAATAAAGAAATTTTTTCAATTGGTCGATTCGCTTGAACACCAAGATGAGTTTGAATAGAAATAATTCTAGAGTTTGGAAGAGTATTAACATTTATAACGTTAATTGTTCCTGGTAGTTGAATACTAGATATAATTTGTCGAGGATAATGTTGACCACCATTCATAAAATTGAAATTAAAATTTTGAGAAGCCGAACCCAAGATATTGTTATTTGTATTATAAGAGTTACCAATATTTGGTAAAAAACATCTAAAAGAAATTAAGCTACTAGTCGAAGAACCAAGGTTTGTCGAATTATTATTTACTAAATTGTTTATCGGATTAATTGAAGGTAAATTGATCGGAGGTAAATTAATCGGAGGTATAATCGAATTAATTGGAGGTAATTGTTGCCGTTGAGACTGATATTGTTGAGGATGAAATTGTTGATCCAAATATACTTGATTATTTTGATTATTTGATGAGATTGGTTTCTGAGTAGACGAGGGATCAAGAACCGACGAAGACAAAGAAACCATAAAATTATCCGTTAAAGAATTCGTATATGAATCATCTGACTATTATTTTTTAAAAAAAAATTTACGAAAGATGAATATAAATGTATATTATAAAATAAAATAAACAAGCATAAATTAAAAAAAAATAAAGAAATAAAATAATTACAATCTCATCCATAAATGAAAATTGATCCATATTATCAGTATTTACTATTGAATCGGTTGTATTGTTAATACCAAACGAATACATTTCAGAGGATGAGATCGTATTTTTTACATCACAAAGGTTAGTTGAGTCCAAAGGAGTAAGAGGCGAAGATGAAGCAAGGGACGGCAGTGGAGAACTCTGATTATCAGGACGCATATATTCATCTTAAAAAAAAAAATAATTAATAATAAAGTTAAAAAAAAAAAAAAAAACGTATAACTTATGTATGTTATGTAAGTTATGTAGATGTATGTATGTAAGAAATTATAAATATTTACCTATTTGAAAATCCATCTTTTTATCTTGCTCGCCAAATAATTCAAAATCACCGGAATGAGAAGATGAATCAATATTATATTGATTTGTTAACCATGATTGTTGAGATAGTATTTTATAAGAATCAGTTTGATCAAAGTAATAATCATGACATGGTTTAGAGTCCAAGGTACTATTAAGCTGTGAAGAATCACCGTGAGTTTGAAGTAAAGTAGGAGTTTGTGGTGGTTGAGAGACGAGTTGAGACGTTTGAATAGAGTCTTGTAAACCGGTATTAATTATTTTGAAAGAGGATTTATTCGATATGTTTTTTTGTTGAAAATCGAACATTTCTCACTATCAATTGTTTAAAAAGGTTTTAAAAAAGCACAAAATGGCTTTATATAGTTTTTTTAGCCGATGCACTCGACCTATAAAAATATAAAATCCAGAAGAATCTTTAATATTTTTATAGTATTATTTTAGTAGTAAACTTGATGATATTGATGAAAAAACCTGACAGGTCTAACAAAAAAAATAAAAATAATAAAAGAGAAAGTGATAAATAAAGTACCTGTTATATTTCACGAGAAAGATGTGAAGACGTGAGTTATTTATTTTAGATAAAATTTTGATCAAGCCTTTTGTACTTCAATACTTGTTGAATAATTTAATAGACACATCTTTTTTTCTTTATGATTAACATATTTAGTTAGAATCTTTATATTCTTTACATAATTGTCCTAGCCAAATAAGCAGGGCTATACAAAACGAACACAAACGTTTTTTGTGAATACATAAACCATCATCGGAAAGTTAATTGATGCATACATGCAAATATTTATATCTGTGTCAAATGGCGTATTAATATATAGTATACTTTCAATGCCGATCATATGGATGACCATTTTGTGTTAAGGAGCAGCCCGACTTACCTAATACCAAGCTGATACTGGTAATTTCACTTATATAATTCTAAAAGTGGTAAATTTACAGTTATATATATATATTTTAAATTACACAGCCTTGAAAATAATTGTTACCTAAAATTTTTAAAATTCATTTACAGTGGCAGTTTATCGTTGTTTAAGTCGTTGAAAAAGGGATGAGGAGAAAAAAAATAAAAAAATAAAAATAAATAATAATAAATAAAAATAAATAATAATTATAAAAAAGGATAATGAGCATTTATTGTTGGTTAAGTGTTATACGACGTACGCATATATGCACAAAACGTATGTAAGTAAAATGTAAAATGTAAATGTTTTACACTAACTACGACGTACGTACATATAATACATACCAGATACATACATACATACGTACGTACGTACGTACTGTACATACGTTCGTTCGTTACATATCTTCGTTACATACATACGTACGTATGTATATGCTTTGTGCATCGGTAAATAATAATATTTTAATTCCGTCCGTCAAAAAAAAAGAATATTTTTTTTATGCAATCACCTGAAACTTTAATTGTATTCAAAAAAGAATGGTCTTTTTTAACTATATATATAGAATATATAAATGATTTTAACGATTTTAATATTATATTATATTATAATATTATATTATAAATAAAAATTAATTATGAATATTAATGCTATCATTCGTTGTTAATATAGTTGTAATAATGTTTTAAGAATTATTTAAATGAATATTTTAACGTTAGCATTTTCGTTATAGTCTGCAAGCATGTTTTACTTTTTCTATTATTATTATTATTATATTATTATTATTATATTATTATTATTATTATTATTATTATTATTATTATTATTATTATTATTATTATATTATATTATTATTATTTATTTATTTATTTTACCACATTGCCACATTTATGCCAACCGTTGATTAACTATTTCCATTATTGAATCAATACTATCGTTATATAATTGTTATATAACCAATAAAATTTGACCAATAAAATTTGATCAGGTGAAGTGGCTCCAAAACGGCTAAAATAGAAAGAAAAAAAAACAAAAATAAAAAAATCAAATTTACTTATAGATCATGTTCTTTTTTATTTACCTCCATTCATTGTTCGGGTCCTTTGAAGATCTGAAACATGAACAATATATACTTTCAATGCCTTTTCAAAATATTTATAAACCACGTACGTACGTACGCACAGTATTGGTACGTATATATAAAGTTTATATATAAAGTTTATATATAAAGTTTATATATAAAGTTTATTTATAAAGTTTAATTAATAAAACCGTAAGGTAAAAACCAATTTAATCATCAACGCCCTAAAATTTCCCAAACGGGTATTAGAGTAACCATTTTAAGAAGGTCGGTGAATTTAATTCACTATAAGATTCGTCACATAATAAGTACCAGAACCATGAGTTCATATTTACGGGATCCAAACCTACTATCATGGTTATATTACTGACTGTGGCGATAACGCGGGAACATCATAACCCGGCTTTTCATTACCATTCTTGAGTTAAATAGTTTATCAATAATTATAATAATTATAAATAATTATAATTAAAAACTAATTAAAAACTGATTAAAACTATTAAAAAAAAACTGATTAAAACTGATTAAAAACTGTTTTAAACTGATTTAAAACTGTTTTAAACTGCGCAAAATCATTTATCCAATAGATAAATCTACTGAAAATCTCGGTGTAGCAGAAAATGAAAAATGATTGGCGCTGGTAATATCATACGATTGAGAAATGACGTAATTAATCATGTAAATGCCTTAAAGTTTCTAAATTTAGTAATCCTTAATTATTTTATTTTAGAATGCTTAAAAGGCGTAAATGTCTACTATTCTGAAAAGGTTCTATTTTATTGCTTATTGATCAACTTTTCATCCAATGTAAACGTATGTATGTACGTACAGTGCTGTACTGCTGTAATAATAATTATTATCACCTGAGAAAAAAAAGAAAAAAAAAAAGAAAAAAAACTTTGATGACTGACTTTATACAGGTTTGTGTGAACATTGATAAGGCATTTAGAAATCTAAAAGAAAAAAATAAATAAATAATAGCAAAAAAATCAGGCCACTTTTTATTTTACGTTTTTACGTCAATTTTTGTGATTACGTTATATTTATGTTATTATTATTATTTTTTTTTAATTAACAATAAAAAATAGCTTAACAGTAATAGTTAAAAAAGTACTTACTCGCTTATCTATAAAATTCCATTTTTTATTCAAACAGTCACTATGTTTCTTTTGCTTATAATAAATGCTTTAATCATCACTTATCGTTATTCAAGCAAATGTTTATTTAGGCAATTCGTATATTTAACGTTTCAGCTAATAGGATTTGTGTCGGCCCATCCGTTCATTCAATTTTATTCATTAATTGGCTCTTATTAATAGTTAATAGTTATATACAATTGGATTCAAACCTTAAATGAGTCTTCATTGGTTTGAAAATAATTCATTAATTATTATTAATTATTATTAATTATTATTATTAATTATTATTAATTATTATTAATTATTATTATTTATTAATAAAATATAAAAATCAGTTTGTTTTTTTTTTAATTATCGTTATTTTCGATAATCCTTTGTCGTTATTCATTCAAAAGATTGCACATGACATATCCTAATACGTATGTCGTACGTACGTTTTATACGTTCACAAATTTATTCAAAAGGTAAGTATTACCTTTTTTCTTAATTAATGAATGTCTATCTTTCGGACAATAAGTCTATATTAATTATATGAATTATATGAATGGGATTTTGTATTTTTAATTTTCATTTATTTTTTCATTTATTTTTTTTTAAAATCCGGATTAAATTGTCCAAATTAAATAACTCTATTCTTTAAAAGTTGATATATAAAAAATATTAATTCCAGGATTAGAAAAAACTATAGGAAAATGCAATTCTCACTTACCGAGTAAACATGCATAAACATATGACCTGGTGAGAAATATAAATACTGTACATTCTATCATGTGAGATTATATCATAAATTCTTGGGAACAACGTAACAACGTTTGGATAAATACAATGGTAATACTTCAATACTTCAATACTGTACTTATATAATATATAATAGTAAATTAAAAAAAGTTCCGATTAAGTAAACAATGTACTTTAAAAAAACGCTCCGCAAAAATAAAATAAAATATAAAATATAAAATAAAATATATAAAAAAATAAAATAAAAATATATTTAAAATAAAATATATTGTATAATTACTTAATAGATTTTTTTATTTTTTATTTATTATTTATTTTTTATTTAATACTTTTTTACTAATTCATGTAAGTATAAGCGATGTAAATAGTATTGCGCAGATTACGCATACATACAAATATTGCAAATCAAAGAAAAATGTCTTAACGTTGACATATTAAGGATTTTAATAACTTTAAAAATCTATAATATTCACCAATAAGTTCTTACTATTGCTGCATTAAATTTAACCACTAAATTCACGTGATAAGTTTAAAGTATTTTATGCAATAACATTCTATTTTGACACTGTACACATTTTCTAAAGATACTACACGAACAAACTGTCTTCAAATTCAGTTGTTTTTGAAACTTGAAATTATAGTTTAAAAGGTAGTTTATGACACTAATTTTCTTTTGGTTGTAAAGTACAGAGTTGAGAAAGAAAACTTGTTGAATGTTGAATTAAACGCGTTAAAACAAAAAAACTAACACGTGAAGAAAGAGTCGTTATTATTTAACTAACTGTAAAGAAATCACAATTAATAATATATATATGTGTTAAAAAAAATGATTTACAGTCACAATTTATGATGCCTCATAAATTCAGGTAACGTTAATGAAATTTGAAATAATTACATGATTTTACTGTATTTCACTGTATTTTACTGTATTTTTGAGATATCAGTTTGAATAAATAAATTAAATTTCAGTCATTAAAGATCTTATACGATTCAAATATTAGTGATGTGAAACTTTATACGCCGAACTATCAAATTAGACAATATTAAATAACAAGGTATTTATTTAATCTCTATGACAAAATCAAAAAAAACCAAAAATTCGTCAAATATCAACACTAATAAATAATAAATAAATATATATATATATATATATTAAAGAAAAAAAGGTTAGAACCCTTCACCATATAATTGTCAAGAAAATCACGGAATGTCGTATCAGTTTACGCAATAACAGATAACTGATAAAATTTTTTTTGGTAAGTCAATCTATCATAAATATTACTATTGTTATGATACACAAGAAATTATTTATTAAAATGAAATGATATTTTTTATTATAAAATTTCTTTTTAAATACTTAATTATATCAAGAACTGCTCGATAATGAGGCATGTGCTATGTAATTACAGTCACATGTTAAATCGAATTATCAAAAATATGAAGTAATCATTCAGTAATTCAAAATTACGATATTTAAATATGTAAGAATGAATATTAGGTAATTTATTATAATACTTAAGCGGCAAAAAGGCAAATAACCCGTCTTTTCTTGAACCCATCCTTCTTCCTGATTGTACAATAACCAATCCCGCTATCGTGTTCAAGATTAGCCTTGTCTGGACAATAACCTAAAAAAGGATGATGATTAAAACGAGTTCGTTGAATTGCAGGTACGTACGTACGTACGTACAGTACGTATGTACGTACAGTACGTATGTACGTACAGTACGTATGTAGAGGTATGATAGACTATGCCCCGTAACTAGTTACCACGTAACTTTAGCTAGTTATAGTATAAGCCATAATACGGGTAATGCTGTCTCTGATCTGGATCTGCAACATCCTTAGTTAGATTTATATTATTGAATACAGCCTATCTAGATGGCAGTCACGTAAAAAGCGGTAATAGTAACCTATCAGGAAGCAATTATATATTATGTTATTCGTGTGACAATACACAAATCACATGTAAAAAAAATACGTGAAAATATTACTAGAAGCGAATAATTATTTAGAAGGCTACGTAGATTATGCAACAGTTGAAGAGACAATACCCGCATATGTTCTTCATAGTTTAATGCATGAATTCAAATTTGATTAATAAATTTTATTTATAAAAAAATTTTTTTAATTCTATTTGAGTTAAAGTCATCTAATTGATGAAAAATGTCTTAAGGATTTAATAACTTTACTACAGTATTTGGCTTGTTATTAAAGTGTATATCAAAATCACAATTGATTTTGGACATTAATCGGTATATCTGTCGTGCCTCAGATCAATTCTTGCGTCAGATTAAAACCGGCCTAAGTTAGATTAGGGTTAGGGTAAGAATCTGGGA
>CAJVPY010006295.1:0-10640 GCA_910591965.1 Dentiscutata erythropus | reverse complement strand
CTTGTGTGGCTTATATCATGAAACTAACCTAACTATAGTTTTTTCGTTATGGTAGAATGCTGTTTTGTATCTCTTTGCGAACAATGTAATAATAATAAAAACCCTAATTTATGCCCCAAATGTAGAAAGCCACTATCTGAAAACATTGATTCCAATTTCAAAAAAAAAAAATTCTTTAAAAACTATTAAACAAAAAATAAATATAATTTCTTTATTTGTATATTGTCGTTCTGGCAAAAAAATATTAAATAAAGAAGGGCCCCCGCTGGGCTCCTAATCTTTTATTTTTATGCGATTTTGATATCTATTACCTTTACTTATTATAAATTACCTATTGTTTATGCTATTATATTGATTCCTTCTGTATAATTAAATCTGCATCCAATATTATAGAACCTCTCACAAACTGGTCTACGATATTGTCTTTATAGTTTTGCTTACATGATGAACATAATGAAGTATTGCATCGATATATATCATCAGAATCAGTACTGTGACTCAAAGATATACCGGAATTCTGTTCCAATACCTTGCTGATAAAGTCTTTTCGTTTTTTTTTTAGATTCTCTTTTTTCATATTTACTATGGGGATTTCACTAAAAGTTCTTTTACAACAATAGAGATGATAAATTTTTTCTCCATAATAATTACCATCACCTCATCGACCTTCCACATTATCTCCTTTATGCTCTTCATTACATGCAGGGCATATTCCTGAATAATCATAATAATCGCCACATTTATTGCTATGCTTAAGAGATAAATTATCGAATTGCTTCAATGTGGTATAAATAACAAGATTTTGTTTTTCTTTTGGATCATTGAGTAAGATAGAAATTGGAAGATGAGAATTGAGAGATGCATTTTTGTTTATAGGTAATATGTGTACCTCTGTTTCGTTTTTGTTATTTACAATTTGGGTGAGTTCAGAAGTTTCAGAGTTTATCCAAGGATCGAGTCCAGTTTTTTTCTTATATCTTTTATATAACCTAGAACGAATATTATCTGTCAAAGGGCTTGGCAATTCTGTTAATTTAGCTTCCCACTCCAAATATTCAAGAGTTAACGTTTTGTTGGTATTTGTTTGTGTATTTATGTTTCTGTTTTATATGATTCTCACCCCTTTAAATTAAAAGCGGGAATAACCAACAAAAAAAATAATATGTGTCTTCGGCACTAGTTTCACTATACACCAGAGAAACATTAAAAACTTAAGTGAATTATATGAGTCTGAGACTCTATGCTCCACCTATTAGCATAAGATAAAGTTTATGCCGTTATTTCAATTTCAATTCCACGCTGTTCACATTTAATATAATAGGATCCAATTTCATATCTCCCTTCTATACCATCTTCGTCATGATTTAACTTGCATAATGGACATAGTGATTCATCAGTAATTCCATAATAATCTTCGTTTTCACTACTACCATCTCAATATAAATTAGGGTATTGATCCAATGTCTTGTTGTGGAAATAGGTGTGGTCATAAGTTGGATTAGATTGAGGTGCAGATATTACATTTGCTGATGTATTTACCTCAGCCGAATAATTAGAGGCATGACTTAAAGGAATAGGTAATACTACCTCTACCTTAGTATCTAATTTTTTCGTGGCAGATTCAATGGGGATTTGAGATTCGGTAGGTGCATTCGAACTGGTGATATGTGATAAGTCAGAATTTTTCTTATCACTTTGTGAACTCGGTTCACAAAGTTGTGTCTACATATGAATGCTATAATCAAAGGGCATGTTGTCTATAATATACTGGATATCTTTATACGTCATTTTTGAGATAGAATCAGCAGAGAAGGAATGAATTCGATTTATTTTATCCATACCTATTGCATTAAAAAGTATATAGAGCTTTTTGGCCTGCTCGATTCTTTTACGTAAAAGTGCATCAGAAGTACCTGCAGGAAGCTGAGCTTTAACTTCTATATTTAGAATTCTACCAACTGTATTAGACTCCGGATCAACTTGTTTTTCAGATGCGATCTCACCTCGCCTCTGGATAAGAGCTTTCCCAAATTGACAGTAACAAAAGATAGCTTCCTGGGTTGCATGATCAGCAAGAATTACGGCATCACAAAGTTTTTCATACAAAAGAGAAAAGGTTGGAGTTCCCATTTCTACTGTTAAGGGGTCACAGCTTCGTATTGTTTTCTCTAGGCAAACATCCAAAGAATTCGAGCCTGGCTCATCTATAATATTGGAACAATTGGTGCTTGAATCCGATTCTCTTTGGAAAGTTACTGAGGTACCAAATCATCCGGGGCCACTTTAGTGACCACCCCCTTGAACACTTCATGAATGAAATTTTCCCTTTGTTTTTTCTGATTTTCCTTACAAAGCATCCTTTTATCAACTGATACCTGTTTATCTTTTTCAGGGGAAACAGTTTCCACTTTTGCAGGCTTCTCCTCCCGCTTTCTCTGCCTAATTTCATCACTAACTCTTTTCTGATTCACCTCATTTAGGAAAGAATCCACGGTCTTTTCCTCTGATAACTTTGAATTGGCAGGTACTGTTTCATTTGCTATTATGGGGTCTGGTATGTCAGTAGGTTTTTTGGGAGAGGAATCTTTTCGCGGATACCTAGAACCTTCTTCCAACTTTGCAACTCTAGCCTTAAGCTCAGTATTCTCAGCATCACGCCTGATATTTTCAACATCACGTCTAGTATTCTCGACGGCAGTATCTATTCTAGCTTTTTCTAATTCCTCAATTCTATTCCTGAGCTCAGCCCTTAGCTTTGTAATCTCATCCTTGGCCTCATTATACTTGGCCTTAAACTCAGCATTCTCAGCCATAAGTATGGCATTTTCTTGCCTAAGTAAGTCAATCTCGGATGTCATTTTCGAAAATAATTTTATACACTGTATATTTGCATTCAAAATAAAAAATTTACATGATTCCACTTTGTGAACTTAGTTTACAAAGTTTTGCCAAGAAAAAAAAATACATAGAATGGGAGCAACATCTGTATATCACTCAATTGTGATCCTACCTTCTCGTGATTAAATCACTCGAAGCCAGAAAAAAAAAATACCAATTTTATTTTAAATTTTTTATATCTAAGTGATCTGGCTTCGAGCAAGTATTGCGAGAAGGCAGTATTGTGGTCTCAAGAATAGCATTAGGAAAACGGTGGACAACTAGTCGTTTTCATTATTTTTTACTGACCGACGATAAAATTGTTGGATTAAACCCAACAAGTGTAAAACGCCAAGAAAATACTCATATACAGATTAATATATATCGTTATCTGTTATCAATATGATAAACAAATTCACGAAATACACATGCAAAAATAAACTGATTATGTATATGAAATCGGCCACTGGGCCAGTTTTATTATATAAAAAAATAAAAATAAAATACAAGATATTGCTATATTCTAGAGATATGCGCTTTTTTGCTTTTTTAATCTTCTAGTTTTACTATTATCTTTAGATCTTTTCTGCCCCTGCTCATCTCTACGCGGTGATGAAACAGTAGGGCTCTGATTAACATTTCTGGGTGGATGCGTAATAGCCTGTTCTAGTGCCTGCACTAACAAGCTTTTGTTCACGATCATAATATTTCTTAAGGTTAGTAATAAGCGAACTAGAGATCTAGTATGCAATTTGTGGGGTGTTAATGGGATTTCAGAATGGTCTAGATGGAAATATCTTGGTATCCCAGCAAGATCCTTTACAAGAACATTTAGATACATAGTTGTACCAGCAATCTGGATTCCCACAATTCCAAATTGATTACCGGCTGGTCTACACATTGCACTGATATAACTCACCCCATCCAATGTTTCTCTCCATAACTTAACATCATCATCCGCCTTTTTTGAACTATCGCATACGATGCGAGATGATTCGGTATACAATAGTTCAATAATTTTTTCATCTTGCTTCAACAACCCCATAACGTCAGGCTTCTTTCCCATTCGCTCTCCATTTATTCCTAGATTCCGCCGAGCTTTGCTTGCTATACTTTGACGTTCCGCCGTGCTCAAACAGATACTACCATTCGGAAGGTCGTTTAAACTTGCTCGGAGCAAAGGAATTATGACATCTGCAACATATGTCCCTTCACTCTGCTCACTACGGGATGTACTAGTCATAAATGCGGGATTATTCCATATTTCATCACTGACAAAGGTATATTAGAATTACCATTTCTTTGATTTTTTCGAACGAAGATAATATTAAGTGAATTACTTACAGCGTGTCCAGAATACGTTTTGTTATTTTCACTAACTCGTTCTCATTCTCTTTCCATTTTTTATCATGAAAAATATTCATCATAATCATTGAAATATTTGAATTATTGAAATTTTCTGCAAAACTATCACAGTTAGCCACAACCGAATCAGGGAGAACACATTTCATATTTTCCCGCGGTTTTATAAAGATTTTTTTCTGTCTATCCCCCAAGTTATTCACAACTTCTGAGTCATCACTTAGAACCATGCTTGCTTCTGGATCTCGCCATGTAAGATCCGAAGGGTCCACACTTGCTAAAGCTTGTTTAAGCGAACCATAAAGATTTATATCCGCTTCCGTTGTTGGATGCTAGGCATATAATCTTATTTGTTAGTTCTCAATCAAAAATATTTCAACAGTCTAATATTTACCTCGAGTTTAGATCTCAACGTGTTAAGATTTTCTTCTATTTGTTCCCGACCGTGATCTGATGTAAATTCTCTATCCATATTTAATACCTTTAATGCTTTCAGACCTTTAACGCTAATATATCCGCTTTCCATCTATAGTAGATACAGTATAAAGTACCGGTACGTTAACCTTATCCCAAATTTTGCAAACTAATGCCATACCCGCACATGTGCGTTTTCAGATATATTTAGGGTATCATTGTTTTGGTTGGATAGTCACGCACAGTCAGAGAGGAGCAGAAACCCTCAACATCCGAAGATATTGATCTTCTGGGCCGGCATTCTCCGACTTTCAGCTATGACATACCAAAACTAAAGCCCATATCTATTATAGAATCATCATTAAATTTAACAATAAAAATCTCAATTTATACTAACCTGTGGTAAAATTTCTAACACCTTTGCTCTTCGTCTAAGATCTTCAATTTTCGATAAAGACGAATTAACTGCCTGGTCAACTATTTCTCTTATACTGTCATATGGAAGTAGAGCGTTATCCTCTATTGTTAAATAAACAACAGACGCACCACAAAGAGTGTCTAATGATTATTCGTTTAATAAAAGTGCTTCAATCTTAGATACTAAATGTGCCATGTTGATAGATGTTAAGTTGAATATAAAAATGTAAGAAATAATCACTATAGAGCGACAAGTAACAATAAATTTAAGATACTGTCCTTTTATATGTTTTTCTTTCACCTCTTCTCTGAAACTCGAAAGTTAAAAAGGTTGGACAGAAGCAAAGACATATGCTCTTACATAGAAAAATTTCTACGATAGAAGTTGTAAATGTATGCATCACGAGTTATAGAGCCATGTAAGGTTAAAATCGTTATTAAGGGACTTGATACTTCGTAGTACGTTGGGGTGTCCAATGTACTATGTAGATCAAATATATGTATAGTCTCATAAAAATTACTACTATAAATTTTTTTTTTTTGAGATGATCACCGATTTGATTTTTATATATCTGACATGATAACGATTCTTATATACTTTATTGATTTTTTTTTTTTTTATTATTATCATATTACCCTTCAATTTGTACACATAAGCTAAGTATTACATTATTTTCGCACATTATCATTATATTTCAATTACTGCATTACTAACTCCGCTCATCACACCTCAAACCGGGTGCATGGGATATTGGTCATTCATGCGACAATAAGTCTAAAAGTATTTTGGTCGCTTCTTCTTTCCCATGCGTTTTCGCACTGTCTTGTACAATTCCCACCGATCATTTTTTACGGTCCATACGAACTTTCGAAAGTTCTAAAGTAATATTTTCTTCGTCAATATTACCTGACGAAAGTTGTAGCTTTGATTGCTTCAGGTCTTGCGTCATATTCAGGTGTGTTTTTAAGTCTAGTTTGTTAAAAAGCCCCTTCACTTGCTGTTGGTGGACTATTATGAAATAAATTCGTTCTTTAACGAATTTATATAATAATTCATAATCATAGATTTTGGAGTTTGGAGTCAGGCAAAATTTTTGGAACTCGTCCCTAAATTCTAAGGAACCTAGTAATTTTTCCTGAAGGCCGAAAGTATTACTAGTTATCTCAAAATCGTCACATAATTGTTGTGCTAAGCTTATTTCATACTCTGTTGGTTCCAAAAGCCACTGTTGCATAGCAACATAATAGAATTCTCGTGCGAATTCATGGCTAGAATCTCCATCCAAATGGCAGATTGATAATAGTAAATGGATCCATGGAGACATCCATTTTAAAAAACTTTCGTATGCTCTATTTATTCCTTGTTCCAAATTATTAAAGAGCTCACCAAAGTCTTCGTTATTTAGTGTTTCAAGCGCGGTTAATAGTTCTTGCCCGAAAAATGAGTCAAAATTTTCCTTGAGGTCATTTAAAAATTTTATCCACTCATTTACTTTGTCAGGCATTTCGTGAGCTCAACGGCCAGGTAGAAGTTGAACCAAATGATTATCTGCTTGAATACAAGGTATAGGATCCTTCCCGATCATAAATTTCATCAATGGTTCATATAAGTGCTCACCGAATGTTACTAAGCATTGAACTTGAATATTTAGCTTTTCATTTAAGAGCCAATCCTGAAATAAACGCCTAGTTAGTAAGTATAGGAAACTTATTAGTAGATGTATTTAATATAATCGTTTAAATTTATGAATATTAATTATAAATACCAATCTGAAAGATATGCAGCTGGTGTATTCTGATTATTCTCAAGTTCCTGAATGAACCAGTTTGCAAATTCGATATGTGCTTCACGACGGTTTAAATATTGCTTTGCAGCAAGCAATTCATATCCCCAACGACCCCAAATTGGCAATTGGTATTGAGAGAAATGATACCCCAGTAATCTATCATATAACTTATGAATCCAACTTGATTTCATGTTGAGAGGTTTTCCTTTATTACTTGAGTCATATCTGTCGTGGAGATACCAAGCTAAGTATAGAAAGTTATATGGTTGTGGTGTCTGCGAAAATTCAATCGAGGAAGGTGGCTTGCCAAATGCCGTCTCTTTAAAATTTGAAAAAACAATATGCATTATATGCATTCCACAACCGATTCTTACTGTATCTACATTTGCCTTTTTATTAAACTGAACAATCGTGCCTTTTCTATTACCTAACATATAGGCCGTATTGTCTGTTACCCATGTTAAACATTTTTTTGGATCAAGCCTGTGGTTCGTAATTGCTTTGAGAGTGCTGTCTGCTACTGATTGGCCAGTACAGTTATTTAAATCCTCAAGATTGGTTACAATAACTGATGGTATATTTTTTTCATAATCCCAAAACATAATACATATTACGAAATATTTAGATTCTCCATGAGTTGACTCATTGACAAGGATTCCATAATGTGAACATTGGGCGGCCTTATATATTCCAGCTTCAGTTTCAATTTGTGAAACTTCTTTATACCAAGTACTTAGGGTCGTCACGGATAACCATCTTTGTGGTGGCTCTCCAGTTAAAAATTCATAGACCAGTCTTAATGATTCAACTGTTGCGGTTAAAGAAGTTTGTCCAATTTGTGATATTTTGGTTGAAAGCCAAACTATTCGGGGTGAGTATTCTCGATTATTTGTTTTAAATAACATGCTAATTTGATGCTTAAATTCGTTATAAGATATTTGCTTCGATTTTCTTATCAAGGATCGAATAGTTGAAATTCGATTTTTAATTTGGTCTTGCAGATGTCGATTTGAACTACCTAAAGACTGGATTTTGCATACTAGATTTTGATTTCTTCGTATTAGTTTTCTATTTTCCGATTTTAATTCAGTATTCTTGATCTTTAAGTTTTTGGTCTGGTTTTTTTGATGATCCGTAATAAATTCCAATACTTTTTTTTGGAGGTAAGGAGAAATGATTTCATTAGCATGTTTTCCCCTTGGATATCGCATTGAATCAAATAATTTTAATGCACTGGTTTTTTGTGGTTCTGGCATTTCACGAATTGTTTGAAACATCTTCTCTTCTCTTGTTTTTTTGATAATATTGGTAAAGGTAATAAGAAATTCATGGTTAATTTGTGTAATATCTTTACGTTGAGATCATGAGTATATCAAATGATGCTTTTGCTTTGAAAATTTTAGCATTGTAAATTTTTTTACGTAGGTAATCGAAGGGAAAGATAGAATTATAATTCTATTTATTAATTTTTTAACAAATGGAATTTCATGCAGGCAGACTTTTAATTGTTTAATTATACATAATAAATTTTTTTTAATAAAATTAATGCTTCGATATATAAATTTAAATACTGATGATCATACAAAAACATATTTTTTAACAAAAGCGAGACAAAAGCCAAACAAAATTTTTTATTAAAACAATAACAAAAGCGAGACAAAATTTTTTATTAAAACAATTACAAAAGCGAGACAAAAGCCAACCTAACTTTTTATTAAGATAATTTAATTCATTAAAGTTTTTTATATCCCAGCGTGAATTCGTTGTGATCAGACTTGTACATTTTTAGAAACTTTTCATTGTCTAAACAATGAAAAACCCTGAGAATGTATACTGATCTGTGCGCTCTACTATATAAGTTAAAGATAATTAATTGTAGCAATTAAAATCCACGCTAATCAAGCAGCGCATTCGTACCTTACCATTATTGGTGAGGCGAAATATTTCATTGGAATTGGTCTCGTTTTCTACACAATCAGGGACTCTGTTTTTACTATGAACGTTCTGTAAAATATGGGGGTGAGTCAATAGAAATCAAGCAAATTTTTTATAATAAAATTTTTTTACAACTTTAAACAAGAATAACTTAATGAAACCTTGACCAAATTTAATAAAATTTTTTTTAAATAATTTTTACAAACTTGTAGAATTAATTTAAAAAAAATTTTATTAAATTTGATTAAGTTTTTGTAAGTTATCCTTGTTTAAAGTTTTTAAAAAACTTATTAAAAAAAATTTGCTTGATTTCTATTGACTCAACCCCATATGCTGATTTTTAGAAAAAAAAAAAGAATAAGTTACTAACACTTGAGAGGATAGAAGCATTAGCCAAGATCCTTTACAAAAACACTTGCCTGACTTCTTTAAATCTTCTTTAAATCTTCATTATAATCAACTTGGTTCCGGGAAGGAATAATATTAGCAGTTACTCTTTTTAAGAATTCTACACTAACTTCTTTGAATCTTGATAATAATTAGCTTGATTTCGAGGTAGGAATGTTATTAGCAAAGGCTCTTAATAAAAATTTTACACTGGAGCTTGATAATAATCAACTTGGTTCTGAAGCAGAAAAGACATTTTGTATATCATTTATTTCGCTAAAGAAAATAGCTGGAATCATCGAATTTTAAAATATATTAATGGAACTACTTTGTGTAACCATGTGAAAATCATTAATAAATTATAGAATTAGTAAATTAAATAAATCTTTAATTTAAATTTTTTTTAAAAAAAATGTGTTATTTTTCTTAAATATAAAGTCTTTTGAGTATTTGGGTAAAATTTTTAGCTAAGTCAATTTGTAAAATTTTGAAGAGATACGATTTGAAATTTAAGTTTTATATGAAATTTTGAATTGTATCTCTTCGAAATTTTACATATTAACTTAATTAGAAATTTCATACGAATACTTAAAAGACTTTAAATTTGAAAAAAATAACGCGTTTTGCAAATCAAAAAAAAAAATATATTAAAAATAATGAAATTTGGATATTTTAATATAAAATCGCGCTTATGTTACACCAAAAAATCACATTAATTAATTTTCATATGAGACTATACATATGTTTGATCTACATAGAACATTGGACACCCCAACTGTACGGGTTCCCTTATTTCAAGAAAATCCCGAGCTGAAGATCACTGTAGATCCTTTCCGATCTGATTCCGGAGCCCAAATATTCACCAATCAGAATCAATTAAATTGAAAATCCTTTTGAAAATTTTGGATTTTTTTAAACTTCCGGCGAATTTTTCTCAGTAACAATTCGATCTAATTTAGTAAAAACTTTTTTTTTTGATTCTATGTATTTGTTAAATTAAAATAAAAAAAGCTCATTGAATTTTGTTCAATGGGTGTCGAGAAACCTTCGCTAGAAGTTTTGAAAACGTTTGAAATATCTTAAAAAGAAAATCTAAAATCGGCAAATTTTTACTTTTTTGAAATTTAACCGATGATTTCTCAACACCCAGATATCCAAATTCAATGAAAATTTTTTTATTTTGATTCTACCAGTACGTAGGATTAAAATAAAAAAAATTTTACTGAATTTGAATAGACAGGTGTTGAGAAAAACGATTAGAAGCTAAAACAAAATTTTGGCCGCAGCTTTTTTTTATGGATATCTAAAATTTGAACAAAGTTAACTCGACTGTTACCTAATTAAATTCAATCAAAAATTTTTTATTTTAATTCTACAATCTCATAGAATTAAAATAAAAAAATTTTGATCGAATTTGATTATGTAATGGCCGAGTTATCTTCGTTCAAATTTAAGATATCC
>CAJVPY010006294.1:0-10641 GCA_910591965.1 Dentiscutata erythropus | reverse complement strand
ATTAAAAAATTTAAATATTAAAAAAATTAGTAAAAATCTTCGCAGGCAAATTTGTCTGTGTTACAATTTAAGGGATACAATAAGCTTAAAATGATATATATTGTTAGAGTTAGAGTTGGTCTAAAATTCTAAAATTGTCAGGAATTGTCCGGAATGGAGTTGATTTTCTGAATAGGGATTTATATTTGTACATTTTATTATGATGTAAAAAAAGAAAATTTTGATTAAAAATTATCATATAAAAAACATATAAAAAATGTATTAAACCTATATATTTAACAAATATTTTTTAAAATGTTCAGAATGGAGTTTATTTTTTGAACAAAAAATTGAATAATTTCAATTTTCTGAACAATTTTCATAGGGTGTATAAGTGTATTCATTGCGTAATGAGCTTAGAGCGGCATATATATATATAAAAATAAATAAACACCATAGGTGCATTTCAGTAGTGCTGTAAAAATATATGAAAGTTGAATACAAAAATATATGTATATAAAAGCAATTAAATTGATATGATTGATATTTTCTACCTACACAAATTCGAAATTAATTGAGTGATTTACTATGATATAGGCTTTGTGTAATAGATTCCAGGGGAGACCGTCTCAAATTAGGAAATCATCAGAAAAACGTTACACAATTCATTAAAGATTATTTATACAGTTTACAATACTTTTTCGTGAAACTATCGTGGCTTATTTGCATTATGAAACATGACTTAAGTTATTAAGCAAACTTGTAGCTTTCGTATTGTGCTTTAAGAAAGTCGTTTGATTCATGTTGATTCACCGGATATTTATATTTGATTTATCTAATATATTACTAATTATCTAATATGTAAATAATAATATAAATATTTGGTGAATCAACTTGAATCAAACGACTTTCTTAAAGCACAATATAAAAACCACAAGTTTGCTTAATAACTTAAGTCACGTTTCATAATGCAAATAAGCCACGATGGTTTCACAAAAAAGTATTGTAACTGTATAAATAATCTTTAATGAATTGTGTAACATTTTTTTGATGATTTCCTAATTTGGGACGGTCTCCTCTGGAGTAATAGATACATCTAGAATCATCTGATCATCAATCCTATACTAAAAATGATGCGATCAACACTATCCAAATATGAAAAAATCCCAAAATATACTAAACATATTTTAGATACAGTAGTTGTAACTGTACTTGTGATATTTGTAACCAAAAATATCTAAACATAAAATCTAATAAACAGTAGAGGCAAGACTGCCAAATTAAAAAAAAAAAAATTGTCTAACCCACTTATAAAAACTTTCTCTATAAATACATCTATATGATTACTGGTCAATTAAACTTATTATTTTTAAACTACTTATCACATAATAATCACATTAGTGTTCTCCAATTACAGCTCTCCATATAAGTAAAAATCTGAATAATAAGATTACATAGAATTTGAGCCAACAATATATATATATATATATATGATATAATGTGATTACTAAGATTAAAAGTAATTATTTGCCAGTGATTGTAAAATTACTTATGAATTGCTTATGAGTTACTTATCAGTTTTTATATAGAGGGCTCCACAGCAAAAGGTGGTGATGGGCCAAAAAAAAATTTTTTATAAAAACTTCATTTTTGCAAAAATTAGATTATTTTGAACACAATATCAAAAAACTACAGAAAAAAATTTTTTGGCCCATCACCACCTTTTGCTGTGGAGCCCCCCATATGCTGTTCATGAGTAAAGTAACCCACATATAGGCGGAATTTGTGATGTTGGTGATTCGAATTTTAATAATCACAACGGTACATTAAAAATTTTCGCCCATATGCTAGGGAGGTCTGTACAAAAATTGGCCAATCACTATGACACGTGAAAAAATAACAGATGAAAACTTATAAACTTCTAATTTTTCGCACTTACAAATTCGATTCCTTTTTTGGTTTGTATTACCCCGCGCAAAAAGTAAAATCTTTTCTGTCTCGTTCTGCATATAATGACTAAATTAATTTTTGGAACAAAAGCTTATATATCAATTAAGCCTAATTTTATTAATAGGATAATTAAGTTTTCTTTAGCAATTAAGATGATCGAACATGAAAGTTTATGACCATTGGCTGAAGAACTGTATATTGTATAGAAATCATGAAAGGAAAACATGGATGTGCGATCAACATCACGTATCGCCTAAGAAAGACTTGTTAAACAAAAAAAAAAAAACCGAATAAAAAAAAAACAAAAGGCTATGAAGAAAAGAGATATTTACTTGCTTCGATTACTATTTCTATCCGGCAAGCCAAATATAATTTTAAATTTTAATTCCTTGGTCTCCCTTGAGTAAAACTTGGCGACGTTTTCTTGACAAGGCTTAGGCCTTTATTCAAAATTTATTAAATAGCATACTCAAGAAATTCTATAATGAATATCTTTTATATACATACCTATCAAAGGCAGATATTATTTTATCGTCATAGGCAAACAAAGCATGATCGAAATAAGGACTTTCACTACACGTCTGGGGACCATAAGGTAATGATGCAAGAACCCGTTTCACAGCTTGGAATGGTCTAAATAGCGGGACAATATGCAGTTCTCACAAGATGAATAACAAGTAATCGAACGATGGCAGCATCTAAGTATCACACCCACCCTCCATTTCGAGCATGTCTAACTGAATACAAATGTTTCTTGAAATTTTCTCTGGCATAAAGATTATTCGAGTAGATAGAGTTAAATGAAAAAGGCTCATTGAAGGCGATTTGTTGAAAACCCTCACATAAAGTCTCACATTCGGTGAGAAGTTCCTCAGATGCATTATCAAAAATCGAGATTACTTCAGTTGTCAGAAAATTATATATAACAAAAAAAGCTGTGTGTGATGCACTATCATTGTGCTAAAATAAATATGAAATCAATATTACAGCAATGCGACATAAACCTATTATTTAATTGATACTAACATGTCCAATGACGCAATCGACATTTCCAAATTTAATAAGAAATTTAGATTCGTCAATAAATTGTATTTTCCACATGACAAGTGAGGAAAGCTGCTCGAATATTTGATAAAAGTGACGCAAAGCCAAACCACTGTGACGTTATAAATATATATGAATCAATATGATTAACAAAATGGGTAAAATTAAATACGATAATTTATTACCCGTCATCAGTATCATATGCTTTCTTAAATAAATATGTAAGCAGTTTTTGTTTGATACCACTAAATGGAGCTGCACCCTGTTTAGGAATAAATAATAAGGGTCAAACACATTTTTATCATTTCACCGACAAATTTCCCATAACCCTACCTATACTCTAACATATGACAGATGTTATTGGAAATGACTGTGAACTCCTTCCATAGAAATCAATTTATATTAATTACATTAATTACCTTGTCAGTCGAGGGTGTCGATAATAGTTCTGGCATACTTTGTATAGAGTTTTGTCTAGATATAAGGAAAGAATCTGAAGGAACCCTATTATCCGTTAGACTGCTGAATGAATCAACTGATAACGAAGGACCTAGTGACGGCAATTCTAATTTCTCGTCATCCAATTCCATAATTTCTGATGTCGCGTTTTTATAAAGAATTGGGTTGACCATTGTCCTTTTGTTAATCCGAAATTGAGCATCAAAATCTCGATATCGAGCTAACACAAGTTGATCATCATCATAATTAAACCATCCTATATCTTGTACATCAATAAACTGTCCATCATCCTACAATATTTGACATAAAGTTATAATTATCTGATTTAAATTTATAAAAACATAAGCCTTCATACCTTGATATGCAAAATATGAATTATCTGATTTTGGATTGATATGATAGAAAATAGATTGCCAATAAAACTAACGCCAGAGTGATAAGATAAATGTATACATTCATTTTTGTAAGTACGCTTATCGCACACCTATACATAGTGTTAATACATTAGCAAAAAAAAAAAAAATTTACGATTTAAATTATCGAAATTATGGTTCTATCCTAAAAGCAATTTTCCCGAAAAGACATAATACTAACCAAATTGGCCAGCATTATAACTAATGCTGGCTAACTTTGTCGGTATTATGCCTTTTTCAGGAATCTGTCTTCTGGGATTTTAGGGTAGAACCGAAATTATTACCTTTCCAGTAATTATTTCGACAAGATAAAAAGTGATATCATCAAGACTTGGTATGCAATTCAATGAGCAAGGATATAATCGAGCTTCTTCAGGTTGACAATTTGACGGTAAGGAAGATGCAAGTACCATCTAGAAGATTGTTGAAGTCAACTTCAAAAATAAAAAACGCATAATTTGAAAGTCTAAGTATTACATATTTATTATTTGTCGTGATCAAGCAGAAATCTTTACAAAGAAATTCCGAATGATTTGATATGATGGTCCGTTCGTATTTGAGAGAGAAAAATTTATCAAAAGTGCTCGTATATTAAGGAAAAAAAACAGAACACAGAAGATTTCAATTAAAAGACGAAAATTCAAGGATATGCATTGTAAGTATTGATTAATGTATTTGCATCCAAAGAAGTTTCAAGGAATGCGTATTCAAAACGAAAGAGTTGTATGTTACGTAAACAGCGTGAAAAACATATCATATACTAGTCAATCAAGGAATTCAGGTCAATGTGAGCGCGACGCGTAAGAAATTTGAAGATGCACTCACATATGCACCATACGTACGTCACCATCCGGAGTAAATCTTCGAAAGAAAGAGTTAGGGACATTCACATTAAAAATTGTTTCATTAGGGTAGAAGTACGTGTATAGCTTCCTATTATTAAGAAACTGTAAATTTAGGCTGGGGATAGATATTTCTCTATCCAGTAAAGAGTTTATACAGGTGTTCTTGTTCTTTTGCATAACTTTATTTCAAATGAAACCAAAAAGCGAATTAAACAAAACTGGTGAACGCGATTTCTTAGCCGTTTCGAAAAACCCGCTGGTATGAACAGAAATCCTGATTTTAAAATAGATATAGTTAATATATATATAGAATTTATATGGCCATCATCAGTAGATAATCCAGAACTATATTACTGTACAAATTCGGATTAGTCATTATCATTATTGCCTTTACTGTAATAATATATTGGATATACAGTAATATTTTTTATTTAATTCGTCATTTGTGCTATCATGTATGACACTGATTAGATAGCTTTTAGATGTTATAAGATCTGCTTTATAGAATTGTAACAACTTGCGCTCCCTAGGCAACATCCTTTTTTTTTTTACCCGTCTAAAAGCTTCGGGTTCAGACATTCTTTTGTACATTTAAGTACTAGCAACAGATTATCACCTAGTTGTTAAAATGCACGATGCATTTAAAGTTTCCCTTGCATTAGACAAATTGCCATTGCAACATAGAATAGAATCTATCCTTGCACATGGTTGGTATTAAAACAAATCAGTTATTTTCTTATCGGCGTCAAATAACCTTTGTATTCATTAAAAACAGGTCAAAAGTTGTTCATAGGCACTAATACAGGTACTTTACTTGTATATGAGGTCAAAGAGGATTTAGGTATGTCTTTTATATGTGTATATGTTGGATCATGACAAAATTCTAAACATATCCTACCGTCCGAATATTAAATTGTATGTTCTTCACCTTGGTGATTCCAGAAGATGAATCTTTAACGGTCACTTTGAAAGATACCGTGAAGAGTTTTTCCAAAAGCAAAATTGATCAGCTAGGCATTATAAAAGAAATTGGTGTTCTAGTTTCACTTTCAGGTATCTTAATTACCAGGTATATGCGTAGCAAGTAATCATTTTATACCAGATCAAGTATTAAAGTGAACTCTCTCTACTATTGATGCCTAAGATGGTTGTGTCAATATTTTTGATTTGAGCACTTTTGAATTGCAACGTTCGTTGGCCAAGACGCGAGGAGCAAACTTATTTGCTATTGATACACACATTGAAATCAATGAAGAGGGAGGAAATGGTGGAATTCCTACGATAGTAACACGTTTAGCGGTAGCTGTGAAGAAAAAAGTGCTTGTTTTTACATGGAAAGATACGGAATTCAAAGATACGAAGGTGGAAAATGATAAATTATTTATTATCACTTTTGATTCATAAAAATTTCGTTTTTATAGAAAAATTTTTATTTTCAGGATCTTTCATCGCCAGATAGGATCAAAACAATGGCATGGGTTAGTCACAACCAAATTTGCTTGGGATTGGCTAATGAATATTCGCTGATTAACATCAACACTGGTGCAACAACTGGTCTCTTGATGCCGTCTGGAAATGCCGGCGCTGCCCCCTTTTATAATATGGTAGGAATTGGAGGAATTGGAGCAATTGGAGGAATTGGAACGAAAGTTAGCAAACCCCTGATGATAAAGTTGCCAAACCATGGAATCCTTTTGGCTAAAGATAGTGGGTATCTCAGGTTATTTAATTGATAATTTTCTTATTTGTAAATATTATCGAGTGTTTACTATATACATTTGGATGCATTATCACATCGGAGTGTCTTTAAGAATCAAAAAAAAAAGCCCTGTATTGACATAATTTTAAAGAGATTATATACAATGATAATTTCAAGAATCATTTACTTTATGAAAGATCAAAATGCAAACAGAAAATTCAGCCTTTTATTTTAATTTAAACAATATGATTATCTAGGCGTAAGTGTTTTTGTGGACCTCGATAGTAATACTACACGAAATGCTGGAATAGATTGGTCTGGTGTGCCCGAAGAAATAGGTACGAATTAAGCTCTAAGAATAATGAAAATTAATTAAGATTATATACTGTATGTACTTATTTTGTTGTGATTAAAGGGTACTCTTATCCTTATCTTATTGCGATACTCCCGAGACACGTAGAAGTTAGAAATATTAAAACCCAGGCTTTGGTCCAAACGGTCGAACTTCCACAGGCAAAATTTATTAATCAAGGAAAATACTTGTATATTGCTAGTTTTACAAGTGTTTGGAGATTTATTCCTTTGAATTTTGATCAACAGGTACATTATTTGCCTTAATTATTTTTTCAATAATGACATATATGACAATTAAATTTTGTTTTTGATGGGTTCCCCCATTAGATAGATCAATTAGTCGATAAACATCAATATGAAGAGGCTATAAGTTTAACTGAGCAAATTGAACAAATTCTGCTTCATGATAAGGTAAAAATGATATGCAGCATGAATTTTATATTAGCTATTTATAACTAGTTTATTATTATGGCAGGAAGCAAAACTTCGACATATACGAAATCTTCTCGCACATGATCTTTTTCAACAACAAAAATTCGATGAAGCAATTACTATTTTTCAAGAACTTGAAACCGATCCTGCTGAAGTCATTGCTTTGTATCCTCCATCAATATCAGGAACGCTTTATTTGGGTGCATCGCACCAACAAGACTTAGAAAAATCTGAAATCAATCATGAAAATGGATTAACTGCAGTGAGTTCTGATCAAGATGAAAAAACTTCAAAGAATGAAGAATTCATAAACGGGCTAAACCAGCAATTTCTTCTCGGTATGCCGTATTTTACGTAGATATAATTCTTTATGTATTTCCTTATTCTGACTTTATATTATTTCTTTCATACTCTATATATGATAACAGAAGGAAAGTTATTGGAAGATGCTGTAACAGCATTGATAAGATTTTTGACGGATCGACGACAAAAAATATCTAAAATATTGCATCCTCAACCACAAACAAAAAGTGATACTTCATCTTATGTTAACGGGAATTACGACCACACCCTGAAAATTGCAGAGTTGGTAGATACAGCTCTACTGAAATCGTATATGTTCACAAATGATGCATTAGTTGGGCCGCTTCTTAGGGTGCCTAATCACTGTAATGTTGAGGAAAGTGAAGGGCTTTTATTAGAGCGTAAGGTATATAAAATATCGACTTGTTCATTTAAATATTATCGTACTTGCTTACTCCTTCACTCGATTATGATAGAAATATAAAGAGCTGGTTGACCTATATCATGGGAAAGGCTTGCATCGCAAATCTTTAGACTTACTGAAAAAGTAAATTATCATGAAATTTTTTATTATGATTATAAATAAACTCTTAGTTTATACAATGACATGTTATTATTTATAGACTTGGTCAATCACCAGACGGAGGAAAAATGAAAGGTGTATTCCATACCATATATCATATGCATCGTCTTGGAGTAGAACATTTTGATTTGATATTAGAATATGCTGCGTGGGTTCTAGAGACTGACCCTATCGCGGGATTGGAGGTAGTATTTATTCATTTGTCTTAAACACTTTCTACTCATGACGTCTAATGTCTATATTGTAATTATAGATATTTATCGATGAACATCCCGAAGTCATGAAATTTTCACGAGAAAAAGTCTTAAAATATCTAGAAGGATTTTCTTATGACTTATGTATAATGTATTTAGAACATATTATAGGCGAGCTTCACGATCCAACTCCCGATTTTCATAATAAGTTGATTATTAATTATCTAAACAAAATTCAGCGGTTGTCATCGCAAGCTCCATCAGATAATTCTAACTTAAACCATCCACGTATGTCTATTACACGTTTTGTAAATTTTGTTTCATATTCATTCATATTAATACTTTCTTTATTCAGCTTCTGGATCGGAAACGGAGACAAGTGACGAAATAAATAAGAAACTTTTGAAATTTTTGGAAACATCTACTCATTATAAAGCAGAAAAGATTTTGGGTCACTTGCCTTTGGATGGTATATAAATATATACATGCTAAAAGGTCCATTCATAACCAAATATATGACATCTATCATCATTTTCTCGTTAGATTTTTATGAAGCACGGGCGATATTACTCAGTCGGCTTGGTCAACACGATCAAGCTTTAAATATATACATACATAAATTACAAAATGAACAGCTGGCGGAAGAGTACGTCCAAGTCCTATTTAAGTAAAAATAATGATGTTCGATTGCTAACTTAACCTATTTAATTAGGTATTGCGTGAAGAATTACAAAGATGATGATTCAAAAAATGTGTTTATATCATTATTACGAGTATATTTGCGCCCAAATAATGGCGAGAATATGATGATCGAGCCTGCTATGCGACTTCTATCACGCCATGGATCGCGTATTAATGCATCCGAAGTTAGTATTATGATGAATATTGTTATTTATTTTATCAAACCATTTTATTTGTTATTACGGAATTCGCAGCACTAATTTAGAACGATTGTAGGCATTAAATATGCTCCCTTCATCAACAGAAATTTCACAATTATATTCCTTTTTTGAGAAAAATATGAGAGAAAGTAATCGGAATAGGAATATGAATTTGATTGTAAAAAATTTGTTGAAAGCAAATCAAGCTCAAGTAAGCTTTTTTATTTATTATAGCTTCGCCTACCCTTTCTAAATAACCTAAAAATTATTTAGGCTGAAGAACAATTGATGTTTTATCGATCTCGGAGAGTCAAGATTGATGAGGATCGTATGTGCCCTCAATGCACCCGGCGTATAGGACACAGGTTTGTTTTTATGCTTCATCGTGAACAAATTTATTTTATTTTACTAATGTTTTCATTCGCGTTTTTCGTTTAGTGTATTTGCGGTATTTCCTAACGGAGTTGTTGTACATTATCATTGCAAAGAAAAGGTGAAATTTTTATTTTTTTGTTTTTTATTTTATTTTATTTTATCATATTTTAACTAAGCATTTTATTCATTTAGTATTCACTAGCGCATGATATCTTTTCTAAAAATAATGAATAAAAGTTATCTTAAGATCTTCATTAATTAAATATAAATATTTATTTATTATTTATTATATGATTACAGAAATGTAACAAATTTATGAGAATATATTATTGCTTTTTAAAAAATTACCGAATACAACCTTTCGATTCAAACGGTCTAAAAAAATCCTGGCGATTAGATCAATAGCAATCGTTTATGACATATTTATTATTGTAAATATCATCACACATCAATTATTAGTTTTTAACTTTGTTTTACATGTATTATTAATTAAATATATATTAATTATTATACAAACTGAAAAATAAATTATGTATAATAGTAAATTATAAAGGTAAATTTACTTGTACGCTGTATATACATGGTTATATAAAAAAGCCGATTAAAATAGTAATATATATAATAGAATTACTGTATTTCCTTTTATATTTACATTATATTTTTAATACAGTCAGGAATATTACCATATTTGGTTATTGACGATCGCACCTTATTTAGTGATGATCGTCAATCGGATTATTCTAGTTCTTTTTCTAGATTGTTCCATGTATAACAATGATTAGCCAATCAAATTGAGAGCCAATAGTTCTTGACTATATAGTTTCTTTAATGATACTAAAACTAGTTCTTTTGTGTATACAAATTTTTTTTTAATTTCGTTGCTTGCCTATTAACCTTAACCTTTTTTTTTTTTGCTATACACATGGCTACAAATATTTTTTAAATGAATCAAAATCTTGACTTTAATAGCTGCTAGCGCAGTGTAGAAGATAAGTGTTTCAACTAGGATCTTTCAACCGGTGTGGATTGAAAATTTTAAACGGGTTAGCAAAAACATTTTTTAAAGAGAATCAACTTCTTTGAATCTTGTAGATGCACTTTACGAAAATACTACACTGAAAGGTTTGAAT
>CAJVPY010006293.1:0-10644 GCA_910591965.1 Dentiscutata erythropus | reverse complement strand
AGACATTTTGAATTTTACAAAATCTTTGATCGAAGATATCTCGGCACCCCCTGACCAAATTCGACCAACTTTTTTTTCTTTGAATTCTACGGCTTTCTACAATTAATATAAAAAAAGGTGATCGAATTTGGTCAGGTGGGTGCCGAGATATATTCGATCAACGTTTGTAAACAATATTGCTGCAGCTTATATTTGATAGACGTTTTGAATTTTACAAACATTTTGATCAAAGATATCTCGACACCCATCTGACCAAATTCGATCAACTTTTTTTTTATTTTAATTGTAGAGAGCCATAGAATTCAAAGAAAAAATAGTTGATCGAATTTGGACAGGTAAGTGTCGAGATATCTTCGATCAAAGTTAAAAAAAATTTAAAAAATTAAAATGATCTACAGGGGTGTGGCATTATCAAAAAAGGGTGTGAAAATATCAATTCCCTAAATTATATTTAAATATACTCCCTATAAGAAATTGCAGCATGGAATAATACTGCAATGCACGAAAAAGTTTGGATATAGAACCACACGAACCTGTACATAAATTTATATGAGATAATGTATGGGAAAGCACATTTACAGCATGTAATTAGGCACAGATTTCATGCAACTAACATGCAATTTTATGCAGGGAGAAAAATTTGATGTGTGCTTGTGCGGTCTGCACATAAAAATTTTTTGGGCACAAAAAAAATATAATATTGTGCGCAAAGCACACATAATTTTTTAATAATAATTTTAAAATAATGTGTGCAATATAGTTAATCCTGTTCTGCTGTAGCAAACTTTGCACACACTAAATTTAAACTTTGGTATGCAACATGCATTAAATTTTGACTCTGAATTATTCTTCCTGATTTTATATGTTTTCTCATGCATTGTTTTATGCATATTTACATACAGATAATACTTAAAAACATATACCATGCATAACAGATAATAACATATACCCATATATACATTTAAACTCATTATTTATTAACTGATTTTTAAATTTTATTAACTAAGTTTTATAATTTTTATTAACTAAATTTTATAATTTTATTAACTAAATTTTATTATTTTATTAATTAAATTTTATAATACAAATACTTTAATTTAATAATTTACATTCTGAATAAAAAAAATATTCTTATTACTAAATCTATTAATAAATAAAAAAATAACAAAGTAAAACAATAGTACCAAAATAAAAGCTATATCAAAATGACTACTTAGCATTAACTTCAATAGTGCTAACTCCAATTGTAACAACTTTAATAGCAGTAAATCAAAGGAGATATTAAAAAATAGAAGCAAAATGCAATAATATACAAAAAGCAGATAAAAAAACATTAAAAAAATAAAAGAAAAAAACAAAGCCATAAAAACATAAACCAAAAATGACAGTGATTCCAAAAGAGCAATTTCCAAGCAAATGACTCTAAAAGATAACCTTCAAGCAATATAAAATTTGGTAGTTATAAATAAAAAAAATTAAAAGAAAATAATAAAAATTATAAACATAAACAAAAAAAAAATAAAGAAGTAAATATTTATTTACTCGGATTGAAAACATCAAAAAAAAATCAAAATAAAACCAAAAAAAAAACCAAAAAAAAATAAAAAAAATAAAAAATAATTATTTATTTACTCACAGAATGAATGTTTTTGTGCGTGTCAATGCACAGAAATTATGATCATTAAGAATCTTAATGATCATCACATTGCATTGAAATTATGATCATTAATAATAGGGATTTGCTATCTGCAGAATTAACTTTTTTTTTTAAATTTTGAGCAAAGATATCTCGACACCCACCAAACCAAATTCGATGATTTTTTTTTCTTTGAATTCTATAGATTTGTAGAATTCAAACAAAAAAAAGTTCATCGAATTTGGCCTAGTAGTTTCTAAGATATCATTGCTAAATGTTTGAAAAAAATCAAAACATCTATCAAAACAAACTATACAAAATTTTCTTTAACTTTGAGTGAAGCTATTTTTGCAACTACTGGGCCAAATTCGATGAATTTTTTTATTTGAATTTTACGAATCTGTAGAATGCAAATAAAAAAATTCATCAAAATTAGCTTGGTGGTTGTTGTGATATCTTCACTCAAAGTTTTAAAAAAACTCAAAACGTATATCAAAACAAAAGCTGCGCCAAAATTTTTCAAACTTTGAGCAAGGATATCTCAACAACCACCAATCCGATTTCGATGAATTTTTTTTTTATTTGAATTCTGTAAATATGTATAATGTAAATAAAAAAATATTCATCAAAATTAGATTGGTAGTTGTCAAGATATCTTCGTTCAAAGTTTTAAAAAAACTCAAAATGTATATCAAAACAAAAGCTGCACTAAACTTTTTCTTAAACTTGCACAAAGATATCTCGACAACCACCAAGCCAAATTTGATGATTTTTTTTATTTGCATTCTACAGATTCGTAAAATTCAAACAAAAAAAATTCATCAAAATTGGCTTGGTGGTTGTTGAGATATCCTTGCTCAAAGTCTGAGAAAATTTTGGCGCAGCTTTTGTTTTGATATATATTTTGAGTTTTTTTTAAAAACTTTGAGAGAAGATATCTCAACAACCAACAAGCCAATTTCGATGAATTTTTTTTTATTTGCATTCTACAGATTTGTAGAATTTAAAAGATTGGATTGGTTGTTATCGAGATATTCTCGCTCAAAGTTTAAGAAAATTTTGGCACAGCTTTTGTTTTGATATACGTTTTGAGTTTTTTTAAAATTTTGAGCGAAGATATCATGACAACCACTAACCCAATTTAGATGAATTTTTTTTATTTGCATTCTACGGATTCATAGAAAAAATTCATCAAATTTGGCCCAGTAGTTGCAAAGATAGCTTTGCTCAAAGTTAAAGAAAATTTTGTATAGTTTGTTTTGATAGATGGTTTGATTTTTTTCAAACATTGAGCAATGATATTTTAGCAACTACTAGGCCAAATTTGATGAACTTTTTTTTGTTTGAATTCTACAAATCTATAGAATTCAAAGAAAAAAAATTTATCGAATTTGGCTTGGTGGGTGTCGAGATATCTTCGCTCAAATTTTAAAAAAAAGTTAATTCTGCAGAGGGTGGCATTAGCAAAAATAGGGGTGGCAATAGTAAATCCCTAATAATATTAACGATATAATTTCAGTGCAATCATCACAATCATTAAGATTCTTAACAATCATAATTTGTGCACTGACATGCACAATTGTTAAGATTCTTGACTTCTGTGCACTAACATGCAAAATTATTAAGAATCTTATCGATTGCGCACGTTAGTGTACAGAAATTATGTGGTCATTAAGATTATTACATATCAATATATGGATATAATTCGTGCATAATAGCACAATAGTGCACAAATTTCAATTTTTTGTGTGATAACGTGTATTAAATTTTTTGGATGATTAGTTTCGTGCAATAATCATGAAACCCGTGCTTACCCATATACAATTTTGTATTTATGCGTGCATTTCTGTGTATCGAGTTTTCATAGAGACTATTTGATCAATTTGACCAGTACAGATCCTTTGACCAGACCGGTCAAATTGGTCATGTCCAGTGGTCAAACTGGTCTGGTCAAGCCAACACTGATAACAATATAATAATATGAATATGAATGCGCATGATATCGCATGATGTAATTTTTTGATTTTATATTTTCTAAAGGAAAATATTGTAAAATTTGCTCACATTTTGTGTTTATTCATTGTTTAAAATTTTTTGGAGCTTTGACATTCCTACTTCTTAATTCCGCCTGCATTACACTCTCTGGCCTAAATTACATATACATTAATTTTCCTATATAAAATTTTGACATTAATGCATATGATTGAGGAATCATGCGCTCACATGAAACCAATCTCTAGAAATGGCGCGGACATTATGGCAAGAGACGTTCAGATGACACGTATGTGTATGTTTGCACACGTGTTGGCTCAGAGTGAAAGATCAATAAATGATTTTTTTTTTAAAAAAAATACGCAACGTTATAATTTCACTGATGAAGCTGTACTGAGTGTCTTGACAAAAAATTCCTTACAAGATTTTACTTAGTTTTGTTCATGTTTATTATATTAATAAATAATGTAAATTTATTAATCCTATGTTAGTATTTGTTATTGTAAATTTATCCGTACCAAATCCCTAGGGATGTAATCAGCTTGATTAGCTTGGCTTGGCTCATAAAATCATAGCCAAAGCTTAAGCTATAGCTTTAGCAGCTATAATCTAAGCCATGGCTATTGATATGGCTTAACTTATGGCCAAAACATAGTAGGCCAGATAAATCTTGGCATAAGCTATAGTTAAATCACGGTTTAAGCTGTTGAACCATGGCTTAAGTTATAGTTTAGGCCATGGTTTAATTATGACTTAAGTTATTGCTTAAACTGTAATCTAAATTTTAAGATCTTAATCTTCTTTCACTATTAACGTTGTGAACCCGGAAACGTGACCTGAAGCAGGCACGTGCCGTGATCTCGGGTATTTCCAAATTTAGGCTTCCCGCCTAGATTAAATTTTCTCGATAACCCAGATCTAGGATATTGGGGAGTCTGTGCAATAAGGATAATTTCGTTAATATAGTGGAAATTAATAATATTGACTATAAGGCTTTATTGGCTATAGATGAATGTAAATACTGAGTTAACAATTATAAATAAAGGCCCTGTTGGAGCAAAGCGTCTTTAGAAATATTCATTCTACTTAAACTCATAGCATAAAAAAAATAAAAACATGAAAAATAAATCAAACATATAAATATAACATTATAAGCATATGACATATATATATCTATAATAAAGGGACTCTATTGTGTGTTTTACAACACATCGATCTGGTTAGCTGTTTAGTCATATCGCAATTAGTTTCTTAAAAACTGTAACAAACGTTTTCTATTTAACAATTTATCATACAAAAGACGATGTGGAAGTATGTTTTAATAGTTATTTTCTTAAAATTATACTTAAAAGTATAGATAAATTTTCATTATCATGAAATAAATTTAGATATTTTAATCGATTATACGATCTTGTTAAGAACACAGAGTTATAAAATTACTTCAAGCTACTATAGAGTTACTAAATTCAAATAATTAATCGTTAAACCAAAGTTATGAAGGACTTCCCCAATCAAGGATAGTATTTACATGCAGTAAATTGTTAGTTATTTGTTCGAAATAAATCATCAAAGAGGATTTCAGCACGCCACTGTAAATGCCCAGTTTTAGAATTAAAAAAATTCATTAGACTTTTGAAATTTATGTAAAGTATCTAACTATGGTTACATACCTTTGTTGTATTGACTTTCTTGTCTCCAAAACATGTAACCTCTTGATGTTCATCGTTCAACATATAATTATGGCTATTTAACCCCAATTTAGTAAGATCATGCAAAAGAAAAATATCATGGCATTCATTCCAGAGCTCTTTGTCATTAGAAGATATGTCATACACATAATGTTGTATGGTCCAGTTATCGTTATGATCATTCAAAGTATAGCCCGTTACTGTTGAGGAGAGATATTTTAAAGTTATTATATCATCAATCATTAAATGTCAAAAAACAGAAATTTAATCACCTTCCTGTTGAGAAGTTATTGGTGACCTATCATTATGGCCATGTTCAGCTTTAAATTTATGCGAGTGTAGCTTTTGCCCAGTCCCATTATTCATAAGTGTTATTTTGTCACCATAATATACTGGTAAACCTTTCTCCTTATTACCACTATATATTGGAGGAGTTGCATTTTTAAGAACTTCCGGCATTATAGTCCACAATTCGTAATCGGTTGCACGACGGTTTATTGCATATATCTTTAAAAAGGATAAAAATTAACATAAAGTAAAATATAATATTTATTTAAAATTTAATACAAACACAATATTGTTTTGATCCTCCTGTGTATTTTTCAAGTGAGCTTGATAATAGTTTTTCAGTATCAATATGACGTAAAGTGATTACTGATCCATACTTAACTACTCGTTTATATTGAAATAAAAAATTTTGAAGATTTATATAAACTTCATTAATACTTTGGGATTCTGCAATTTTTAGACTAAAAGTGTCTGCAAATAATTTAATAGGTAAAATTTTTAATATAGATTGTTTTTGTAGTTTAAGATCAAAAATTTCTGCATCAGATAGCAATTGTCGTAGTTCGATGATAAAGTCTTGCACTTTGGTTGAATATGTATATTTTAAAGCCAAGAGTTTTTGTTCTGAATTGGTTTTGAAAATTTTAAATGAAGGATCTGCTTTAAGAAATTCAATAAGTTGCGAAAAGTTTGAAATTTGAATATTTTCATCATTGTATATTGAACGACTGATTTTTAAGAGTGCAAGACTAACTAGTTCTATTTCTGCTTTTTTCCCTCCGACGTTGGCAACAAATTTTAAGTTACGAAGCCAATCATCTGGATGACAAGAACCATTGTATTCCGGAAAAGATAAGAAACTCATTATGAATAACTAGAATAACTTAATTATATAGTTGATATAAGATTGAAATAACATGTCGTGCGTACAGTTTATTAAATTTGAATGATTGAGCAAATATGGCCACTACAATCAATTCCACAACTCATAATAATAATGTATCTCTATTACAGATTAGGCTTTTTGCAACCCGTACGTACGCATTTCAATTTAAATTTGTACATAATGATAATGTTTGAGCTATTCCATATTTTTATTTAATCACGTTCATATCCCTTTTTCAATATAAGTACGTACGTACGTACATGTATAAAGTGTTGCTAAAGGAAACCAGGCTTCTAGATTTCAAGCTTACACCTTAATGAGCTCGGCACCTGAAAAATCTGATTACGAAGCTCTAGTGTAATTGGTCTCATTAAGACACATGATCAGCCATATTTCCTTTTTGAAAAAAACGGATACAGTAACAATGTGCTATACTCTAAAGTTTTACAAAGAACGGAGAAAATGAAGCAGACAATTTACCTCAGAAATTTCTTGAGTATGATTCGTCGATGTAGTATGTAGATTTTCCCTTTCCTGTTTTTATGAGCGTTTTAGGGATTGATTTGTAAACTAATAATACATAATGTGCATTGTATTATAATGTCGCATTGCAGCGTATTGCATAAATTACAACGGTGAAAGGTTGGAAAGGGAAAGATTTGGAGGAAGTCATGGAAGATTGAGAAGTTGTACGTTTAAAAAGTATAGTAATGACTGATAAGTGTATTATTTAAACATCTGTTCACATTAAAATTATCTGATTGGCTAACAATCGATTTGAGTTTAAAAATTTTATAAATGAAGTGTTTATTACTCATGTTAAGGATTGGAATAGTGATTCGTTTAACCGCCTTTAACCGTTTATTTATATTATAAGGTTAAACGAGTAAAAAATTTATAAACGATTAAAACCCGTTAAATTATTCATACGATTAATCGTTTAACCCTCACGTGAATATTGTTATGTTATTAAAGAATTTTATAAGTTCCTAACGATTGCATTTAACTTGTCTCCAAAATCTTTACAGAGTACAATATACAGGTAGTCTATATTACGGATAAATACGGTACTTATTTAATATATTCAAATACATATGCTGATAGACGAAAACAAAAGCTCAAAAAATAAATCAGATATCTGTAAGATGCATTTGGGCTGTTATTGCAGTCCAAAACACCTTATAGATATCCACTAATCTATACACACACCAACGTACCTATATATATATATTTTACTGACTTTACGATAACTTATAATTTTAATATATTGGCAGTTTAAATAAAATTTTAAAGTTTAAGAAATTTTAATTCTACTAATAAGAATAACTCTATGATAAAAAAGAAGTTCTTTTTAATTACATTCGATTAGCTAATTTTTGATAATAAAGATATGCTTTATACTCATCCTTTTCAATTCCTATTCCATTTTGATAACAATATCCAACACTTAACATCCCATTAGTAGAACCCATATCTGCAGATTTTTTATAATTAACAAATGCTTTTTGTACATTTTTTTCAACACCAATTCCATATCGATAACAATATCCAACAAAATACACTCCATTAGAGTAACCCATATCTGCAGCTCTCTGGTAATAAATGAATGCTTTTTGTTTATCTTGTTTGATTCCAATTCCGTTTCGATAACAATTCCCGACGTTATATATTCCCCTAGCTTTATTCATATCCGCAGACTTCAAGTAATAAACGAATGCCTTACTTTCATCTTTTTCAACTCCATTTCCTTTATGATAACAATAACCAACGTTAAATGTTCCACTAATATTACCCATATCAGCAGATTTCATATAATAAATGAATGCTTTACTTTCATCCTTTTTAACACCGATTCCACGACGATAACAATTACCAACATTAAATGTTCCACTTGCGTTACCCATGTTAGCAGACGTTAGATAATAATTGAATGCCTTACTTTCGTCCTTTTCAACACCAATTCCATATTGAGAACAACGGCCAAGATACAATACTCCACTAGCGTGTCCCATATCAGCCGATTTTTTATAATAAAAAAATGCTTTATTTTCATCCTTTTCAACACTTATTCCATTTTTATAACAATAGGCAAGTTTATCAAATCCACAAGGATTGTTCATGTCAGCTGACATTTGATAACAAATGAACGCTTTGTGTTTATCTTCTTCAACACCGATTCCCTTTTCGTACAATTGACCAAGATCACACATTCCATAAGAATCACCCATATCAGCAGATTTTTTATAATAAATAAAAGATTTGTAATCATCCTGTTCAACCCATTTTCCATAACGATAACAACGTGCGAGAATGGTCAAAAGAATAGGATTTGATTGATTGTTTAAGCATAAATTAATTAAATCTTCAGAATTTAATTGATTACTTTCTAAATATTTTTCTATTGAATTAATAAATTCTGAATCATAACTTCCTTTGAAAACTTCTTTTTCGTGCAATTTACATAATTCATCGATGATTTTTTTATTTATGAAATCTTGTGACTCATTAAAATCATCGTATAAAGAACATATTTGTTGTAAAGATTGTTTCTGATAATTGAGAATTTCAGATTGTTCTGTAAATGGTTTATTATAAATACTTGACAAGTCTTCATTCGCCATCGGTAATAAAACAAGCGTTACGTAAATACAGTATAGATTGATTACGTACTGTACGTACGTACGTATGTACGAAATGTGTAAGAAAGATCGTCTGATTGCTGATCAAATTAATTGACGGTATTTATACTTTTTAAAAACGTGACTTTAATTACGTAATAATGAAAATAATGAAAATAATGAAGTGAGATCTGACCAATCATATGCATCTACAAATTACAAATTTTCTCTCGTACGACGTACATTGTAGTACCAAGAATGAGAGAGCAATAAATGAGTATGTGCGGTTTAGCTTTGTGCACTGCATAAGTCATGCGGGATGTGTGTTTTATTAGGGGACTCGGTTTATAATAGTCGGACATTAAGTAAAGTATAATCATTATGTTTTATCGAATTGGCTCAATAAAGCACGCACGTAAATGTACGGTATAAATCCACATGTACTTTGTTTCACTACAAATGCTTTCTTGCATAAACCATATTCATAGTATTATTAAATTTCCCAATACTTTAATATATTTCGTAAAATTTTAATTTTAGGCACAACAAAACATCGAAAAGATGCAAAAATATAAATTATAATTCAATTTTCAAATTTTTTTTAAAGTTCCAATTGCTATATTTTTTTCTCAAAAATTATTCTGCGATGACCTTAATTTTCCGGAATTATCCGATAGGTCCGATAAAAAAATCCCAAATTTTCTGATTCCGCATGCAAAACGAAAAATTAGCTTTGGCCTGCATCCCTTGAATGTGTGCTAGGTTTGTGGCTTAGTCAGCCACAGCTGCAATTAAAATCACATGACTACGCTAGTTCGCAATTAATATTAAAATTATTGAATGCTATACAAATTTAAAAGATACAAATGCGTTCATATTTAAGTTTAAATTAATATGATTGAAATACAAAATATATATCTTCGAAACGCAATATATATATCTTCGAATTATAAATATTTATTCTTTAAATACGATAAAACTAATTCAATTGATTTTTTGCAACATTTTTTCCCAAACGATGTTCTTTTTTATTAACCTTTCTCTTTTTTCTGCTTGGAATAGTTTGAGGATCAAGGTTTTCTTTTACTTTGTTTGAGATATTACGTAGTCTTCTAGTTCTGCTGGTTCCTTCTAACTTACGACGTTTAACAGATTCGACTTGAGTACGAATCATAGCACCACTTTTAACCTGTGGCAAATCTATATTGCGATTACTATTATACAGAAAGGAGGTTAATAGTGGAATTGAAAATGATTTTGACGTTCGATATCGTTCAATAAATTTATCCAAGGCAGTGCGATATTGTGAACCAGCATTTTGGTAATCATTCTTGATTTCTTCAAGAAAGATGTCAAGATCGGAATCTTTAATTTCTTCAACTTGTTCAACTGAACAGTCATCAATTCTTTCATTTGGTCCAACCGATTCTCTTGTAAAATATTAAATTTATTTAATTTATTTAATAATAATAATAATAATAATAATAATAATAATAATAATAATAATAATAATAATAATAATAATAATAATAATAA
>CAJVPY010006292.1:0-10644 GCA_910591965.1 Dentiscutata erythropus | reverse complement strand
AAATCCCGAACCAAGTTAACCATCGGAGCTAAATTGGATTAACATCCGCAATTGCTCTCCCAACCGATGGTAACAGTACGTAGGAAGACATTCATATGATTGGCCCGTGATGATTCGCCAATCAAAATGGAAAATATTTATCGTTTTAATACTACTAGAAAACGAAAAGAACTTCACGTAAATAAGCCTACAAACTAATAAATGCACGCAAAAAAGAATTTGTCGCATTTTAGAAATAGATAGATAACGCGTAAATACTAATAAATCCAAGCTCAAATTGATTAAAAAACAATATATGAATAAATTATTAACGAAGCTATCTTTTATTCTTTATTTGTTGCATTTTGAAAATTAAAGATAATTCTCTTATTTTTAGCTATCATGACCTTATTAAAACGCGACATAACCGTTAGCCCATATAATTAATGAAACAATAATACCTATTGACCTACTACTTAATCCAAAGTTATATTTATTAATCTAATAGAGACACTAATTTTACAAGCCTATTATTATTATAATATATAGCATATTAAACGGTATTTTCAAAGTACTTACATGTAACGTCTCAATCTTCTTTTTTTATTGACCGGTTTTGGCATTTAGAACTTAATATAGTTAATACGTATAACTACAGTATATAGTAAAAATATTCGTCCCTAGTGAAATTCTTGGAGAGGTGGATTATTTTGGATTAATTTTAACGGTAAATATCTACGTTCGTTTAGAGATAGAAATTGCTTTCACGACAATTTTTTTGTTTAGTGGATGTTACGTTCCTAAAAAGTACTTTAAAGTGTATAAATAAGTTACCCGGGCAATTGATTTACATCAGCCAATCAGGGTCATTATTTTCCGGCCCGGGTAGCTCTACGTAGTACAGTACAAGTACCTGCCTATCTTAATCTTTACATTGGTAACGGACAATAGTAATTTGAAAGTATTATCATTGGTAACGGACAATAGTAATTTGAAAGTATTATGCTTAAAAACAAAGAGTCATCTTAAAATATCAAAATCAACTCTAATTTTTCTTTCGTGAATGCTTAAGTACTATATCAGTTTTTCATCGTCAAATTTTAAGCAATATTTACAGATAATCGCACTGTGCAGTATCGGTATTAGAGTAGAGACTCTCTTTTTTTAGTTTGTGTATGCTAGGCAATGCGAGGGCTAGGATCGTCGATCTGAAACTTTATTGGAAATACGTAAGATGGTTCCAGATCGAATTTATTTACATTAGCGTTATCATAATCAAAATTAAATTGCTAATTTATTATATTTACAAGAATTGAATTTTAATGCTTAAAAATAAGGAAATTTAATGAATTGTCCTTGACGTTTTATATTTACTGTACGTGCGTACAATCGCAAGTACTGTTTCTTATCATTGTTTATCGTATGGCTATAATTCCAAACGTGTAACATAATAAGTGTAACATGACTTATATTTTAGCTCTATCATAAATATGTATAAACATAACGCCAAAATTCACAAATTTGGGGATTTAATTTACGATCGTCATTTTCACTAACTAAACAAAATATTTAAAGTTTAATACGTATTGTCTAGTACTGCACTGCTTTAAAATTGTTTGAATTTTGTACAAGCGTACAAATATAATATAAAGTATCAGCAAGAATTTTTCTTTTTTTTGATATTAAAAGAACTTTTCTTACATTATTCTCAAATTTTAATTATTGCATTTTTTTAAAAATTATTTTACAATCAAATATATACAACTCTTGATATAAGAAACCCTCGATATAAGAAACCCTCGATATAAGAAAGATTTTACAAGTTCTATTTATAAATTTATAATAAAAAGCTCTTGATATAAGAAAATCTCGATATAAGAAAGTTTTGACTGGACCCAGCAACTTTCTTATATCAAGATTTACATGGATTTTTTACAACTTTTATGCCATAATGATTACACAAGATTTTACTATTAGGTCTGATGGCCAGACCGGTGTTGCTAAGGGAGTTTTAGACGCTGCCATGAATTTTGATGAAATCAATCCTAAAATAATTAATATTGTTGGATATCGTCCATTAAACAATAGATCTGAAAATGGTATAATTGAACAAGAATATTCATTTTTAGAAGATGCTAAAGGTGATAAATATTTGGCGATAGAAAAAAACATTGAAAATTCTCAAGGAACTTTAATTCTACTTTTAGAAAATATAAATGCAGATAAAGAAACAAATCATGCAATTAAAACAGCTAAAGATTCTAATAAACCGTTAGAAATAATTTATCTTCATGAAAATTCCGAAAATAAAAATGCAGATAAAGAAATTAATACAACCAAAGACTCTAATAAACCGTTAGAAAAAATTTATCTTCGTGAAAATTCTGAAAATTCTCAAGAACAAATAAATCAAGTAGATCAAGTTGTGAATTGGTTAAAAAAAGAAAACATCAATCATTTAAATATTAAAGGACCAATCGAGTCCAACGCACCAGGAATTTATGGAAAAACAAAATCTTTTATAAAACAAATTCTAGATAGTGATCAGTGGTGATCATCAACGGGTCTTTATCTCAAAAATGAAGTAATTGAAGTAGGGATCTAAGTAAAAGTGCGAAAACTTTACCCTAACAAAAATTTAAACTAAACTAATACCCAGCCTAACCTTAACATATAGGCGCAACCTAACTCTAAAAATAAGGTGATGATGATCACCACCTTTACATTTGTTTAACGCAAAAATTAAAAAAATCATTATATTTTTTTATTATTATCTTAATTTATTTGTTATTATTATTTAAATTAGTCTTTATCCTATAGTTCCTAAACCGTATCATCATAAACGTTAAGCTTTGTTTTATTACGATATGTCAGAGATTCCATCTCATTAACGAAATAAAAAAAATTTTATTCAATATTTTAATATTTTGCAAGCATATTTATTGATATGGGTATGGTCTAGTTGACGTAACAGTGTTTATAAAATAAAGTCAAAACCATCTTTAATATTATAAGAGTAGTACACAATAGGAAATGTAAAATTTACATATTTTCTAGGACATTGCACGTATAATATTGAGCAAAATTTAGAGTGCTTTTATCATAACAGAACGTCATAATAACATTATTTATTATTTTGCATCTTAATTTAAAATCGGTAATGGTTTGTTTTCTTTGTTGAAAGGCCCATAATCTCGTTTTGCTGATCACATTGAAATTTGGAAGTTGTGTTATTATCTACTTATTTGTGTCGGTAAACTATTAATAAATTCGTAAATCTTCTAGCAATGGTTTCTCAATAATTCCGTAATTAAAATTTGGCAAAAAAAAAAATTATTTTAATTGTATAATAATGAGAGAGAAATTAAAATAAAAAAAAGTTTATTAAATTTGGTAGTTGTCGAGAAATCATCGTGAAAAGTTTTAAAAAAACTTAAAATAACTTTAAAACTGAAATCGGGTAAGTTTCTTTCTTTGAAATTAAACGACGCTTTCTCGACAACCAACTATTCAAATTTGATGAAATTTTTTTTTTTGTTTTAATTCTGTGGATTTATAGAATTAAAATAAAAAAATTTGATCGAATTTTGAATAGCTGGTTGTCGAGAAATATTCATTAAAAGATTAAAAAAATTCGGCCACAACTTCTTTTTTAAAGACATCAAAAATCTGAACGAAGATTACTCGGCACTTACCTGGCCAAATGCGATTAAATTTTTATTTTTTAACTCTATGAATAAATAGAGTTAAAATAAAAAAAAATTGAATGAATTTGTATAGCTTGTTGTCGAGAAATATTATTAAAAGTTAAAAAAAAATTTAGCTGCAGCTTCCTTTTTAAAGACATCAAAATTGACGAAGATTACTTACCTCTTACCTGGTCAAATTCGATCAAATTTTTTATTTTAACTCTTTGAATATATCAGATATAAAGTTAAAAAAAAAAATAAAAATTGATTGAATTTAAATAGCTGGTTGTCGAAAAATATTCATTAAAAGGTAAAGAAAAATTTGGGCACAGCTGAGGCCAAACTTTTTTTTAACTTTTAATGAACATTTCTCGACAGCCAGCTATTCAAATTCAATCCAAAATTTTTTATTTTAGCTCTATATAATCATAGAGTTAAAATAAAAAAAAAAATTGGTCAAATTTGACCAAGCAAGTGCTGAGTAATCTTCGTTCAAAATTTTGATGTTTTTAAAAAAGATACTATAGCCAAATTTTTCTTTTACTTTTAATGAATATTTCTTGACACCCAGCTATTCAAATTCGATCAAATTTTTTTTTATTTTAATTCTATAAATCCACAGAATTAATAAAAAAAGCTCATCAAATTTGGATAGTTGGTTATCTAGAAAGCGTCGTTTAAAGTTCAAAGAAAGAAAACTTACCCGTTTAAGCTTTTTTAAACTTTTCATGATGATCTCTCAACAACTACTAAACCAGATTCAATAAACTTTTTTTTATTTTATTTTTACATTATTATACAATTAAATAAAAATTTTTACTAAATTTAATTACGTGATTATGGAGAAACTATTGCTAGAAGATTTAAAAAAGCCTTCGAATTTATTAATAGGATCTTTAATTTTGTTTACCAGCACAAATAAGTACTCAACTTCCAATTTTCAATACGATCATCAAACCAGTTTGCGTAAGAATCTCGATGAATTGTCCATTCGGCCTCAATATAGGAAAATTATATGCATGATGGTCTCAACATATTCAATATTTAGGTAACTAGACGTACGTTGTGAGCGTGGGAACTGATCTGGAATCGGGAAATGTGGGTGATACGGATATCAATTGATACTAAAACTAATCTAAACACTACTCAAACTCTATCTCAACCCTAATAGCGGTAGGCAAGAAAGAGGTGTGGTAAGACTTGGTCCGAGTTATTAGGGCCAAATAGAGCTCTTGATTACGTCACGAGACTCTACTTCAGGATTACGGGTTTAGACTACTAATTCTATGCGAATTTAATTTACCAGGGGGTAATTGGATCGAAACTTTAAGGTCAGAATATTAGACTCTCTATGAGTCGAACATTAATGAGTTTTTCCAACTCTCACTGAGTTCTGCAAACTCTAACTTAGTTATCTTTTATTGAAACGAAAAGATCGGTCTTATATACTTTTAGACCACTACTGCATACATGAGGGCTGTGTTTGCTATTGAAACTACTTTTACTATGTCCTCTATATAAAAATACATTAATTGTACAAATTTGAACGAAGGTGAACAGAATCGTACAAAATTGTATGAATGCCTTCGTTCGAAATTGAACGACTGTCTTCGTACAAAATTGAACGAAATAACTGTGCCGCATACCAGTATATATGCATCTAATATTCTATTTTAAGAAAATTTTATCTCAAGCCATGATTTTACCCTGTCGCAACGTACTGTACCGGTACGTAGTAAACATAATTTCAGGGGTAAGTTCGTTTATTATATTTGAGGTCACTATCGAGTTAGTCTCTACTGTTATAGAATTTTCCGAATTTAAAAGTCGCAATTTTGATATTTACAGCTGTTTTCATAAATTCTGGAACAAATGAAAAAATTACCGATGACCGAATTGATAAGTCTGAGTTCGGCCGAAATCGGTTACTTATTGATTCCGACTCGGTGACTTATCAATTCGATCATCGGTAATTTTTTCAGTTGTTCCAGAATTTCTGTAAGATAAAATTGACTTTATCGAGGGTTGTAGCGGATCGTAATATAATAAAGTACAAAAAAAATTATGCTATGTTATGCTATGCGCAGAGCATCTATTCAAGAATATAGCCACGTAAATAATCGTGATTTGATTAAAAAGCTCCGAAGCATTATAACGGTAGAGACTGACTCAATTTAAAACAAGAATGAACAGAGCCTCGTAAATTCAGGAAAAACATATATATTCTCCATATCTAAATCTTTATTTATTTTTTTCTTTTTGATTTGCTTTTCAACTTAAATTCAAGATTATTGTGACAGAAGTTTTGAATGGAAAATTACTTGATGAAATCTAGCTGTTTATTGCTTTTAATGATTTGTGCCCTGTATTTGCTGAGGGAACCCCAATTTATATATTCAATTTGTAAAAGAGGTATAGATGCTGTCCCATCCAAAGACCAACAGCAAAAGAACATCGTGAACTATTTAATTTCGATATGAAAACACAAAAGATGAAATAGTCCTTGGAATCAGTACGAAATTCGATCTGCTAATGCAATTTTTACAAGCTCATATGCACTTGAAACCCCTCTGAAACCAGTCAATTTAACGATAAACTAGTCATATTTGATAAGTTGTTTCTAAATTCATTATTCTTGTAGAGATTAGATGATATTTTAAGAAATTAATTTTCGATGTGTTAGCATTATTTCTAAGTAGAGATTGAGGTTTTTAAATTTCCTGCACAGTAATCATATCGATATTATTTTTATATAAAATTTTTTTTTTGAAACTTTATATGTCATTTTTACTAAAACAGCCGGGTCCCGGGTACTTTTTGACCTTAATATAATATTATTATAACCAATTTTATTTGTAGGCATTAAGTTTATTATTATTATTATTTTATTGCCAATCTGTTTGATTTCTATTGATGACGGCCTTTTTATTCGCATTTTTTTTTTTTTAAAAAAAAATTTTATTATTAATAATTAATTTATTAAAGAATTTGAAAGCATCTAAAATAATTATCATTTCGTTTGACGATTTAATCTAGTATGCTATAATACCACGTTCGCAACATCAATCAGTTCAATTTTTTTTAGTCTTTAAGATATAATTTAAATCATTACTATTTACAAATTATAAAATAAATAAAATAAATTTATTGCACACATATCAGAGCTTTCAAAGTTCATCAATAACAAGATTTAATTGAACAGAATCTAATTAAAACAAATAATATTATTTTTAAATAAATTAATATACATAATTTTAATATATTAATTGAAAATAAATACCTTTAATCAATTTTGTACTAATAATTTCGCTAGTGTATATTTCATCAGAATGTTTGGACACTGGCGATGATTTATCAACTTTATCTGCATCTAAGAATTGCTTTTTAATTTTATTATCCCCTTTTGAACCAATATTATCAAGCCAATCTCTTATTTTTTTATAAACATCATAAGCTTTAGGCCGATTTTTTGCATCAGAATCCATGCATTTATTAGCTAATTCAATATAACATTTAGGAGTTTCAGGTGCAAACTTTGGTCGCAATCCTTTGCAAATCTCTGCTGCAAGTTTAGTATTAAATTTACATCCATCAAAAGGCCTTTGTCCAGTTGATATTTCTGTCATAATAATACCAAGCCCATAAATATCTGCTGCCTGTGTAAACTGCTCGCCTAATAAAACTTCTGGTGCAACATAGGGTATAACTCCATAAATTTCTCCTGAATCACTTTTATCTTTTTTTCTAGAAAATCCAAAATCTGCGATATATGATTGTGTATCTTCATTAGTGGTTTGGTCTTGCAAAATATTGCCGCTATGAAAATCTGCATGAATATATTCTGCATAGTGATGAATATTTGATAATTCGTGGGAAACATCTTTAAGTATTCGTAATTTATCCTGCCATTTTAGTTCAATAAAATTCTCTTTTAAATATTTATGAAGACTTCCTTTATTAGCATGCTGAAATACCATCAAGTATTCTTTTGTTTCTGAATTTTGGGTAATCCCATATACTGCGAGCTTACTACGGTTTAGGTTGCACTCCATTAGGCTTTTAAACTTAAAGTTTAGACAATAAATTAGTTCAAAAAACTATTAGATAAATTATTAAAATGGTAAATTAACTTACTTCTTTTAAAAAATCAAAATTCTTTTTCTCAAACTTGGACAACGTCTTGAGTGCAACGGTGCTGGACGGTTCACGTGTCCTTACATAATTATTATCAGCACCATCTATCTTTCGTATACCATCCAACCAGGTTGCTGAATATACAGATCCAAATCCTCCTTTACCGATTTCTTTAACATTCGATAATTTATCAAATGGAATCAATTCAATCACACATTCATATTTAAGAGCTCTAAGCTGCAGAGTTTTCATGCAATCATCAATATCATTATTTCCACTTGTCCACCTTGTTGTTTTGTCAGGGTCGCATGAAAGACACCATGCAGGATCCGTGTTATTTTTATTACATTGTGCGCATGTTCCATTTTGGGGATATCTATATAACATATAATGTTTTATTTCACATCTGCTGTACATCGAGTGTAAAATATTTTTATATTTACCGACTATATTAATACGAATGAAATGATTTATAATGGTAAATAAGTATTATGTTATTATTATGTGAATTTGGTTTGTTGTTTTTTTTTTCTATCAATTAATAAATATGCTTCATACTTACGCACTAAATTAATGTATTTAAAATGATTATACGTAATGGAAATAAGTATTAAATTCTTGTTTTTGTGAACTTGTTTTGCTGTAAAGTTATTAAATGTTCTTTATACTCACAGACTATATTAATACGAAATGATTTGACGTAAAGGAAAATAAGTATTTATATTTTTGGCTTGTGAAATTGGTTTGATGTTTTTATTTCGTAAAACCATTAAATGTTCTTTATACTCACTTGCTGAATGAAATAATTAATATGAATGGAATTATTTATACGTAATGATAAATAAATATTTATGTCTGTAGTTTGTGAACTTGTTTATATTTTGTAAAATTATTATACTCACATGCTGAATGAAATAATTTGTACGTAGTGGTAAATAAGTAATTATAATCTTGTTTAGTGAACTTGTTTTACTGTTTTTGTTTAGAAAATTATTAAATGTTCTTTATACTCACACGCTGAATGAAATTTAATACGAATGAAATTATTTGTATGTAATGGTAAATAGGTATTTACGTTCCTGTTTTATGAACTTATTTTGCTGTTTTTATTTCAATAAAATTATTAAATGTTCTTCATACTCACTTGCTGAATAAAATGAATAATTTGTACGTGATGGTAAATAAGTATTTATGTTCTTATTTTGTAAATTTGGTTTACTGTTTTTATTTCATAAGCTTATTAAATGTTCCTTATACTCACAGACTTATTAATACGAAATAATTTGACGTAATTGTAAATAAATATTTATATTTTATTTTGTAAAATTATTATATGTTCTTTATACTCACATGCTGAATGAAATGATTAATGCGAATGTAATGATTTGTACGTAATGGTAAATAAGCATCTATATTCTTTCTTTGTGAAATTAAATGTTATTTATACTTACGGACTAAAATAATACAATAAATGTAATGAGCTTAAATTGCTGACAAATAGATCAATAAATATTCTTTATGCTTACTCCCTAATATTTAGATTGTGTAAGAAATTTTAATTTAAACAAACTACAAACATTATAACAAACTAAAAAATAAACTCACTTTTCAAACAATTCGTCAAATTTATCTTCATTTTTTTCCACACCAATTCCATCTTTGTAACAAATAGCTGTCTTCCAAATTCCCTTTGAATTCTTTGCTTCAGCTGACTTTAGATAGTACATAAACGCTTTGGACTTATCTATTTCGACTCCAATTCCTAAATAATAACAATAACCAACTTGATACATCCCGTTAGAATCATTCATGTCTGCCGATATTTGATAGCATATGAAAGCCTTGCTTTCATCCTTTTCAAATCCAATTCCATGTTCGTAACAATAACCGAGCCAATATGCTCCAAATGCCGACAATTTTATGCAATTAGCTTGATTGAGATCATTGTTTATTTCTGTCAAGATTTCATTTGACATCTTTGATTTATGAAAAAAAAAAAAGTATTAATACACCATCAGATTATGTATATTTATTATATATTTACATTGAGTTATACAAAATTATTAACTGGTCAACAATATAACCTAAATTATACTGGTGAAGCACAACACAGTATTTTAACCTATAGATATTATGGTTGCGTTACCTCAACTATAACATAATTGAGGATCTTTCACAACGATCTGCACTTCCGGATTGATGCTACCGGGAATTTCTAAATAAGTGGTAGATCGGAATATAGTTTATACAATTCTTTGATTGTTGCAAGGTTGATTGCATAAATGTTGGCGTTTGCTTGTTTTGGTCACCGGATTATCATTTTGTGATAAACAAGAACTTTACTATTATATTCTATGAATTCAACGTATACTGTTGGTATTATATAGCTATGTTGATTAAAGGCGCTCTCAAATACTTCGCTCAATAAATTAGAAGCAAAATTTTAATTATTCAAAACTTGAATAAACTAACCAAGGAAGTTCTCGAACATCTTTCTCAATGTGATAGGATAGTGATCGATATCGCGCACAAGCACTATGATTGATTGAAGTAATCTTTACAAAATTTTTTTGAAGACTCATAATACAAACATGTAGACAAATTTTAGCCAATCAGCGTAATTTTATAAGGTCTCGACCATCTTTTTTCATTGCAATATAAACTGCCAAATTAATTTTCATTAATTAAAGATCTATTGATTTTCTTTTTTCATTGCAATGTAAACTGCCAAATTAATTTTCATTAATTAAAGATTTATTATTAACCTATTGATTTTCTTTTTTCATTGCAATGTAAACTGCCAAATTAATTTTCATTAATTAAAGATTTATTATTAACCTAT